>PVIJ01012903.1:0-47437 GCA_004024925.1 Scalopus aquaticus | reverse complement strand
CCCCCCCCAGTATCTCTCTCTCTCCCAGACGGCCTCCCTATAGTCCTGTTATAAGTGAAACCATTCTATATTTTTCTTTTTCTTTCTTGCTTATTTCACTGAGTATGATTCCCGCTAATTCCATCCATGTTGTTATGTGTGCCATCCTCACAGGTGTGAGGTGGTATCTCATTGTGGTTTTGATTTGCATTTCCTTGATTATAAGTGATGTTGAACATTTTTTTCATGTATCTGTTGGCCATTTGCTTTTCTTCTTTGGAGAAGTGTCTTTTTAGCACTTCTGCCCATTTTTTGACTGGGTTATTGGCTTTGTTTTTGCTGAGTTGTGTGAATTCCTTGTAAATTTTTGTTATCAGTCCTTTATCGGATGTATTGTGTGCAAAGATCTTTTCCCAGTTGGTAGGGTGTCTATTAGTTTTGGTTAATGTCTCTTTTGCTAAATACAGCCTTTTTCAAGGTGTTTTTATTATCTAGGTTTTTTTTTTTTTGTTTTTTTCAGAAATGTCCAAATAAAACCTTCATTTCAAGCTTTATATAGGAGATATAAACTAAAACTGTGTTATATGTTCTTCCTTATCAAGTAAGCATTTTGAGATTAGTTATATGCAATCTGTGATTCAGCTGCTTTGCATTTTTTCAGAGAAGTTCAATGAGTGACCCAGTAATTCCAGACTGAGATAACTTGTACTTATGTGATTAACTTTCATTTCAATGAAAAGGCAATTAAATGTGTTTGACATTATTATAAACTTGTTGCCTTAAAACTAGTTCACCTTTACTATTAGAAGCTATTTACTAAAAGTGTGAAATAAGAAATTGACCATTCCCAATCAGCCTGTCAGCACATAGTAAGCTTCTGGTTTTGTGTAGATGCATACATTATTTTATTTCAGTCCGTCTAGAATATGTTCATCCCTATTATCTATTCAGTAAAGGCAAATATTGAGTATCCACTTTTTTACTAAGCTGTATGATAGCTGATATGAGTTGGAGGATGTTAAAGTTTCTAATCTTACCCTGAAACACACCTCATCAGATTTTTCAAAACATATATAAACCATGAGAAAATAACAAGAGTAATTTTATATTACCTATCGAATTTTAAGAGAATGTGCAGTAATATTATGGACAAGATTATGCAGATTTGTAAGATAGCTTCTTTAGGGAACGCTTTTTAAAGTTCTTGACATTATTACTTTTAGTAGTTACACTGTTATTTAAGAGTATACTCCCAGTTTATTTATGCTACTTCTGAATGAAGACCACTATTAGTTATCTTTCTACTTTTGTTGTCTGTAAAATCTAGAACTTCCTGTTAGTTCTTAATACTCTTCTGCTTATAAAACCTCCAGTTCTCCACCATTCTGTTCCCCAGCAATATCCATCCACTCCTGGCTGTTCTCTATTCCTCAGACATGGAATTCCTTTTTCACCTTTTCAAGACTTTTTACTTTTTCCTAGACTATTCTTTCTTTTTTCTTTCATTAAGTCCAAGCACAAATGCCACTCTGATATCAGGATAGATTTCTCCCTCTTCTTTCATTAGACCCTGGTTACACTGCTGTTTTGATGTGGTATCATAGCTAAGAATACTTAAATTTCAAAATTGAAACCATATTTTGCTCATCTTTTTATCACCGACACATCTTGAGCTTGCAGTGTCCTTTTCATTACTCTCTGTAACAGTTGACTGGGTACTAAAGTCCAATTTTTAGAGTTCATGTTACCTTGTTATATTTTCTATGTATATAATTTTCTATGTATATAATGTTTGTATTGATATGTATCTTTCTGAATATATAATTATATACACCTGTTAATAGGCATGGTTGTTAATGGAAATTAGGATGCAATAAAGAATATAAAATACTGTTAGAAATTTACTGGTGCAGATTCCATGATATAGTATCCAAGTGAGCCTATGTGAGACTACTATGACATACAGTCTGTCACTACTTGTTGAAAATCTCTGAGGCAGATTTATTATTTATAAGAGAGTTTTAGGCAAGTGTTATACAAGGTGGATATCTAAAATTTAGTAATTTAAATGAATAAATCAAGTCAGACCCACATTTGCACATAAATTGATTTTTTTTCCAAAGTTTTCTTAAAAGACAACCATGGCCTTCAGTATGTTTTGAATAAAATACAAACACAAGTAATATGAAAAATACTTGGAGGTTCTTCTTAATGGATGTGACTAATTCAAACTATTTGAGTCAGATTATATAGTACAGTGAATTCTGCCAGGTATCCATGTTTCTCTTTTTCAGTTTAATGGACTGCAGTTGTGACAGTCCTGTGTAAAAAGTTGCTTTCAATACAGATGTATAAAGGGCTGAACTCAAATTCTGATACTAATACAGTGGCAATACCTAATGGGGCAGATCCTAATGTTACCTTAATTAAATAAATGAATGAAGGTATAAATAAATTCATTAAAAAAACATTCTGGTGCTATAAAGTATGTGTGCGTGTACGTGTGTGTGTCATTCCCAACACCAGCAAAGGTCTTACTCATGTACCTTTCTATTCCTACCCTTTATTTTCTTAGGGGTGGAAAATGTGTCAACAGCATACACATTTTGGAGTTTTGGAAATAGATTTGAAATGTTTGTCATTTGATAGACTGGAAATGGGATTGAAGTTAATTGTTAGACTAAAGAGTAAGAAAGAAGTTTCTTCTCTTTATTTACTTACTTGTAAGTTTAAGTGTTCATAGAAAATTCATAGGGAGAAAGTTTAGGAAATAACATTTGTCACGCTATTATAGATAAAGGCCAAGGAATACATTTTTTTTGTACAAAGTTAAGACTGTTGAGAAGTCATTTGAGACATAACCACCATAAAAGTACTATTGCCTTAGAAATAACATACTTTTACTAAGTCCTTCATTGATAAATAATTCATTATAACTATATTTTCACTTTATTGTTAATATGTTGCTTAGTTCCCAGATAAACTTTGTCTTTAAAGACAGTTAATACTAGATTTTATATATTTAGTCCTTGAGCAGAGGCTTCCAGATAACTAGTGTTGCTATTATCTACAGTCAATACCTGAGATAGAATCTTTATTGCTTCTGTTACTTTAGAGATCAATAAGGATGGAAATGAATTCTGACATTTATAAGAGAGCAAAATATATTTATGATGTGATCAGAGGAATAATTTCATTGACCTTTTAGTTGTAAAAAACTTGTATAGGCAGTGCTATAGTTTGGTTCATCTTTAGAGAAACTTCAGTTACCCTGAATCTGAATAGTTACTTGTTTTTATCTGGTTTCTTAAGAAGATTTATGGTAACTTCTAATAGTATTTAAGTCTGGAGCTATTTCCTTTACCTCAAGAAATCCTTCTAGGGTCAGGAGACAAAATAGAGTTCATATTAACTCATCAAAGCTTATGATGTGGATCCTTATTAATAATTGATAATTTTACTTAATAAAAATAAATTTATACTCAACATTCTACTTAAATTATCAACAGTACTTTCAGCTTAGAGAGGCGTTGTCACTTAAGTGTTTTCATTTATGACCTCGGGCAGATTATCTCTTTAAGGATCTATTTCTCTGTCAAATGACCTTAATGCTGTTTTTCATTGAGCATTTGATAAATTCCTGGTGTAAGGATTCATACTTTGTGTTATTTTTTTAAACATGCAACCATTCTATAAAAGCGCCACCTGCCGCCCTCTCCTCCTTTGGGCATGTAAATTGTGCAAGTTGTACAAGGTCCAATGCTTGGTTTAATCTTTTACTATTACCAACTCAAAAATTCTCGATTATTTTAAACAATAGGACCTGAATGTTCCTTTTGCACTGGGCCCCACAAATTATACAGCTTGTCCTGATCCCCATAAACTAAATGTTATAATACATTTTAATATACCATGTGTAGGATTATCTATTCCAATTGTATAAACCAAGTCTATGTCCCTACCAATTATCTGAACTGCAAAAGACACTTTTATATACAAATTTTATTTGAATTTGTTTTTGAAAGGGCAAAAATGTAGCTGACTTATGTTAGCTGAACCGTAAACCTTTTAAATACTAGTTCTCTGAGGGTTTTTGAATTTGCTATTTTAAACAAAACTCTGTCATTTTAGGATACAAAATACTTGCTTAAAATACAGAAACATCTTCTTAAGTGAAATAAATTCAAAGCAGGATTTAACTCATTATACCATTACAGGTTACCAAGTTATGCCCAGCCAGCAGCAAAACTACCAAGGAATAGTTGGAATTCAGCAACCTCAGAGTCAGAGCCTGGTTGGTGGCCAACCCAACAGCATTGGAAATCAGATCCAGGGAGTGGTGATACCCTATCCTAGTCCATCCTATCAGGTATGTTTTCAATCTTAACCTACTTTGGGTAGAGGTGATTTTGAATAAAATGTATAGATGCCATACCACGCATCTTTTCCTTGTACTATAGGGAAAATGTTTTCGTAACGCATAATGATCCTATCTTAAGAACTTTATTAGTCAGAGAAGCTTTGTTTTACCCTCACTTTTTTTGCTTTACTATTCACATAATTTTCAGGAAAAAAATACCTGAACCACATTGAGGTTGAGAATAAGTAAATGTGACCTGACAGTGTCTGTATTTCCAATTATATATAAGTATATATGCAAGTATCTTATTCTGTTCTTCAACTCCTTAGAAAGGAAGAAAGAGTGTAATGAGAAGGGAAAATAGAAGTGGAGATAGGTTTTGGAATAATGAATTAGTACAGGTGATAAATCAGTGTCTGTAAAATAATGTACAATTTCCAATGCTGGAAGTGATATTCCCCCCTCTGTAATCCCAAAAGAATTCTCTATCATGGATTACAATTTATAGTTCTAAAATAGAAATGCCTGTTGTGTAATAAATAAATGTGACTGCTTTAGTATAAAATGATACATTGCAGAAATTTGTTTGACCTTCATCTTTGTAGAATAACTTGAAAATTGGTTTATCAGCCTTGTGGTTTTTCATAGCTGAGTATTATGTTAGGAAATCCAAAAATCATTTTCATTCATCCCAATAAGGTTAAAAGCAATTCATTTTGCAAGATAAAAGTTACATGTATTTTACTGAAACACACATAAACAAATTGGTAATGGTGTACACACCAGTAACCGAAAGGATCAGTCATGAACAGGTTAAGGCTTAATACAGAAATCTTTCTGAAAAATACAAACCTTTAGCTCTAAAAAGACAACTATGGGCATAAAACCATGAAGACGTTTTAGGGGTGTGGAATTATATAAGCAAAGCTACTAATACATTCCATGTGATTTCAGAAAATTAAAAATGAAATGTAAAATTTGGAATTGTCAAGTACTTTTGAATGCTAAGAATATGTCTAGTTTTGAAGCCCCTGGATAATGGAAAACAGCTAAGAAAAAAAGAAACTACATTCTTGAAACTGTATTTCGCATCTTTGTTTTTTCTAAATATCCCCCATGCTTTTTACTCCTTACCTTCCTGTTTGTGCCTGTATACATCATACTACCCATTCCTTACTTCCTCCATAGCTAGATATTAGACAGAATCTGTACCAAGCTAGGAACTCTTCCCCCCTCAAGTACTCTGGTCATGCTGCCTGATCCAGTACCTAAGTATCTGTTAAATGCATAAGCATTATATTTAAGTAATATCTACTCTTGACCCTTAGAGACTCACAGTCTAGTGAGAAATAATTTTTAAAGAAATTCTAACTCTAATAATGTAGTTTTGTTGTTATTTTAATGGAGCTAGATATTGAAAATGGTTTAGTGCAAAAACAGTTACTTTAATTTCTAATAGCATGCATACTTTTTACAAGTCATAAGTTACTTTCTCATTTTTTTTCATATAATACTGGGTAAATGACTATGAAAAGTGTTGTTCTGACAAGCAATGACTGTCAGCCTCTTTTGTACTTTTGCTGCATTACATTTGGTACATAATCTGGGTGGTGATAAGCTATTATCTAAAAGATAAGCCAGAAAATTCATTTGTCATTAGTAGAGTATATTTTGTGTCTGTGTAATGTCAAGTACTATTTCCTCTCTTTGTACTTAATGGTTTTTTCCCCCTAGACCTACCTTGCATATATATTATTTTAGATTCAATCAGAAATTATAATCTGAGAATGATTCACTGCATCAGTAGACAAAAATACTAAAATACATTATAGTATACAGAGTTGGCTAAATCAAATCAATAACTTTCTCTTTGCAATAATTGAGTGAAGGGGAAAGTTGTTAAGAAATCACTATTGAAAGAACTGATAGCATTTCAGAAACATGTTATATTGTGAATACTTGGAAATGAGTTATTGACATACAAATCACAGAGCCCTGCTATACCGAAAAATGAAATGGCAGAAGAACTGGGGCTCTGAAACCAGAGGGCATAGGTTTCAAATCCTGACACTTTCCTACTTAGTATCTGTACAATCTTGGGCAAGTTACTCAACCTAAGTTTCTTTATCTGTGATATAGGAATGATATTAGTATATTCTTAGAGTTGTTAGGAAGACTTAATATACTGATTCACAGAAAGTTCTTAGAAATAACCCAACATGTAGTAGAAAGTACCCAATAATGTTAACTTTACTTATCATCGCTGTTGCTTTTATTATAATTGCTACTACTGTTACTGATATCATCATCGTATGATGTTGACTTTTATTTACAAAAATTACTATAACCCAGCTCTAATACTGCACTTGTAAATTAAGATCCCATTATGCCTATGTGCTTTCTATGACATTGTAGAAATTAGAGAATTGAAATAGAGAGTTGAGGAATCCATTACAGTTTCTGTGTAGATAATGTAGAAAAGAGAAGTGAAAGATCCCCTATTCACCAAATGTCAACTGTGCTGTAGCCTATAAACAGAGATCACAATGGAGTTAATACCTCCCCTAAGATGATGGGGAAATAGAATAATGAAGTGATTTACTCAGTGTCACATAGATACTAAAGAGAGGGAGCCAGTAGCACATGTAAACATCATAAGCTCCAAAGCTGACTCTTTCTGATCCATTGTATCTCGCTGGTACCTACCTCATTTCTGCTTAGGGAAAATATATTGCTCCTTCAGTGTCAAGAAGTCATTCATATTTAGAAAGTTTTTTTTTTTAATAACTTATACCTAGGTCCATGGGTCATATTATTTAAATAATCTAAGGCAACTAGCCTACTGTAAATTGATAAATACTAGCCAAAAAAACAGTATTTGGCTGAGAAGAAGAAAATAGAAATAAAGCGGTAGTGCTGTGACATATGCAGCACTATAATAATGCAGCTTTTAGCTTATCCCTAACTGCTTATATTTGGAAGAGTGTGTAAAGGCTGGAGATACTAGCATTTGCAAGGTTTTAAAGAACCTTTTCCCTTTAAATTGTCTTTCGAATTTTAGGTTTCACTGCCTCAAGGTTCTCAAGGAATTGCCCATCAAACTTATCAACAGCCTGTTATGTTCCCAAATCAGTCTAATCAAGGAGCTCTGCCAACAGCAGGAATGCCAGTTTACTATAGTGTCATTCCACCTGGCCAGCAAAATAATTTAAGGTGAGTATGTCTGAGAAACCTAATCCTATGGCTTCTGATGAGAAGAATTTACCAGGATTATAATCTGTTGTTGATATTAAAGTTGCCTACAAGGCAGTACCTAAGAATAAAATAGGAAAACTGTGACACATTCTATTTTTTTTTTTAAAGATTTATTTATTTATGCATACAAGCTGGGGTACAGGCCAGAAGCATGGGGCGACGAGAGGGCTCACCAGAGCCAGAGCAGGGAGCAGAACAGGCAGATCAGAAATACACGGCTGAGGGGAGCAGCGGGCGAGGCAGGAGAGGTCTGCCGCACCACGTGGGAATCTCCCCGGCCGGGCGTCGAACTCACGCCACCGCCGCTGACAGCTCCACAGCGCAGCGCTCAACCGCTGCCCCATCAGGGAGGCCCACATTCTATTTTTTTTAATGTATGTTTTAGCAAATTCTGTATAATAAGCATAGCATTCCTTATGCAAAACTAAAGGAGAGTCTAATCTTCTCCCATGTGCCTAAAATTAGGCCAGTCTCCAATGTGCCCAATGCTGTAATAGTTGTCCGTAGAACTTGGAGTTTAGCGCACTTGTTTAAAACAGCAAAACGTCTTGCTGAAATTTTTCAGGCTCTGGGAAACTCATTGTTATCAGTAAATGGAAGGAACCACTTAAGAGAAACAAATGATTGTAATTCTGTTAACTAAAGATATAAAGTATTCTATTAGCTACTTCGACTTGTAAGAGCAGAAACCTCTTTGATAAGCCTAAAGTGTTAAATTAGTAATAGTAATCGTCCTTTGACTTGGGTACATTTCATCCATTTATCAGAATTATTACAGTCTTTCATTTATTCTCATGACATCTCTGTATGTTTATTAGAGGGGCCTCTGCTCTTTTTAAGACAGGCCTTAAATTAAAATTACTGATAAGAGGAGGTCATCCTGGTTTGGTTGTAAGTGACATTTAGCGCTAAAGAAATGCTAACATACTTGCTTGATTGAATCTGCTTGGGAAAATTGGGAGTTGGTTCTCATTTTACTTTGTTGTCTCAACCATACTCAATCCCCAGAAGAATTCACATATTTCCTTTCTCTTTCTTGCTGTATGACCCCCAACGGCTGGGTCCCTGATTGAAGAGGACTAAGCTTTTTAAACAAGTTGGTTGTGTTGCAATTTCATATTGTAAGTTCCAGCTCTTTTGAGGTAGTAGTACTACATAGTAAATATAGAAATATATACTGCACTAAATTTCCCATTTGTTATATGAATTTATGTTCTATAATTAGGGGGGAAATACTTTCAATCTGAATCTCTTTTTCTAATTTGTGTAAATTTGTCTAGAATGCCAATTCACATTCTGAATTTTTAGAGGCAGTATGAGCTGAAACAGGTAAAATAGTGTGAGAAATGCTAAATTATCTATTTTTTGAGCAAAGTGTAGCCTTTTATTTACCTGGGGGAAGATTAACAAAATAACCATGTCTGTGTTCCTAAAAGAAATAGGTGTTGTCTAATCCAATACCTCATTTGAGACCAAAAGATACATGTTATTCTATATTACTTCCGTAGTCCTAATCCTGGGCAGAGGAGCTTTTGTGAAGAGAGGGTATCAAGGCTAAGAACCTTTGTAACATGGCCCTGAATTTCAAAACTTACCCATGTTTGTTGTATTTATTAATCACTTGAAACAAGTATCTGCTTGACTTCTGAGAAAGCTGGCTCTGAGAGTATGTTGAGAGGTAAGAGGGTACAATTCTGAATGCCATTCCATTCAACCTCATTTTAAGTATGATGGCAGAATCCAAAATATATCAAGTAGACGCTGATGACTACACTTTGGAATGAACCATACATATTCTTAGTCTCTAGGTCTACTTTTGTTAGGAAAATACAGTTTGGAGAGCTAGCCTTAGCCTGAAGGTCAGCTTAGAAAAACAGCATTTAAAAGATAAGTGAGATTACCCAACAGACTCCAACTTGAATCTTGAGAAAAATTCTTTGAAATAACTCATAATTTAGGACTATGACATAGATAAGCAGGTAAATTGAAATAGAATGGCTGTAAATTGATTGGAATAATTGGTTAGCATTTAACAAACTGGTATTGATTTATTCTAACTACAGATTACCAACATGAGGAATAGATAGGGTTATACACAAAGTAGGGAATGTGTGCCCTGTCCAATTTGTATCCTGGTACCTTTGGGACTAGTTATTTGGTAGGAAGTGAAGTTATAATACAGAATTCATTAATAGCACCTTTTGGGTTTTCACACATTTGTAAGTCACTAATGTATTTTCTAAAATATAACAGCATTCTCCACAGAAAATTGTATTTCTGATTCAGAATTTTTTTTTATTGCCATAATATTCCACCTTAAAAGACAACTTATTAATCAGATTATTGAATTAGCATCTAAAAGATTATATATAAAGACAAGCCTTCATTATTAATATAGATTTACTAGCATGTATAAATTACATATTTTGTCTTACATATTCCAGTGTATTTACATGGAGAGCAGTGATTTGTATGACCCTAGAACAGGCCTGGCCCAGAATAGAGGCTTAGTAAATTGTTATTGAATATGTATCTTTAATGTCAAAAGGAAGACTAACGTTCACATATGTTTGTGTACCTTTATAATTAATTATTGCTTATGTACTATATTAATGGCCTTAATTTTGCTTTGTTTCTATAACTCACACTTTTAATTTTATTACAAAATAAATAGGCTTGTTGATTCATCTGAAACAATGCAAAATGTAAAAAGGGAAAGCTAATCATGTTGTCCCACTCTTCCCCCACCTCCTAGTAACCACTGTTAACAACTTAGTTTGTATTCTTTCATTAGAATTAGTGTTCATTAGCCTTTTGCCCATATAAACATACACATAAATAAATAAATATTAGTTGACAGTTTCTAATGAAATAGGCATGGTCTTGCATATTTTGAATATCAAATCAGTAAATATTAGTCTAGAGCATTGTAGTTTGGAGGTTTATGTGTATATTTTTCTAATTTCTTTGCAAGCATAATTTACATAGATGGGATCATGTCATATAGGCAGTTTTTTGTTGTTATTATAACCGCCTTCTATAACCCACCACTTCTACCTGGATCATTTCCTACATGCACACATGCTCAGTAACCCATGTTACTATCCTCATTTGTATCCTTCCTCACCTTTCTCCTTGTGCGAGATTATATACTAACATAGATATGAGTGCGGAAACATGAGTGGAATTGATTAGCACACAAACAGGAAATGGAGTTTATGAGTAGTTTTTTATATAAAATATCTACAGCTTGGGGTTCCTTTGGTTCTTTTGTTATGGCCATATCATGTTTGAAATAATGGTAAGAAAATTTGGTCCATTCATATATTGTATTGCAGCTGATACAGATTTTTTCCTGCCATCTTACATTTGTTTGTTTTACTGTATTGTGCTTACAGCTGCATCCCTGATGGGTCAGTCTTCTGGCATTTTCTCAGAAGTCCAAGTATATACATGATCCTTGAGGCTCTTCATCATGGATCTTACGCACCTATTATTGGGGCATGAAATATTCTAAGTTAGCTAGTTTTTTAGATAACTCAATCTGGAGCCATTACATATTTGTTATTGGTATATGATTTGATTTGAAAGAATATGAATTTGGGAATCCAGTAAAACCTGACTTAAAACCTTTATGATTTTAGGTAAGTTCTTCAGTCTTTTTGCACCTTGATTTTCTCATTTTTGATAAGGTAAAATACCTCACAGGATTGGTAAGGGGAATTATATATCTAGGACTTTGTATATGGAAATTACTCTAAAATATATGCTTGCCTTATTCTTATGTATATAATACACTGAAAATAGTTAAGCATTAATAGATCAAGTATCTTTGGTGCTAACCTGGTTCAGATTATGTGGCGACTAGACACTTCCCCTAAAAGCAAATAAGAAAGCTGAAAGAAACTGATATCACTGATTAGTCTTTACATCAGCAAATGTTTTCAATTTGTTATTCCCAAATAGACTAAATATAATAAGATGTAAATTTCTTTATTATTCTTCTTTTCTTACTTGTGCTTTCTGTGTAACCAGAATCTAATCTTTGATCTTTTCTGATATGCCAAACCGATACTTCTTAAAGATACTCCCTTTTGTGGGTTTACAAAAATGTTATTAGTTTATTTGAAACTTATATTTATTAAGAGTAAACTGAGAAATAAAAAAGTATATTGCATTATCTCTTCAGGGTTGCTTATATAAAGAAATACATGTACAGTTAATCCTCATTATGGATTTGTTTTTGCTAATGTGCCTGTCTGGTAAAATTTATTTGTAATCCCAAAATAAATATTTGCAGTGCTTTCTAAGTCATTTACAGCCATGTGTAGAGTAGCAAAATATTTGAGTCACTGGACATATATCTTGCTAACTGGGGTCAAACAATTTGACATTCTGTTTCCTTATTTCAGCTTTCATACTACAAACAAATGTTCTCTTCAGTCTGTTCAGTGCCACAATTTTTGCACTTTTTCTTTATCTTGGTGTTTCCACTGCCAAAATAACCCCCACGCATAGTGCTGTCAAGTGTTCTTGAGCTAAAGAAGGTTGTAAGGTTTCTTAAAGCATAATTATTTATGTTCAGGCATGAATTATATTGCTATTGACCATCAACTAAATGTTAATGAATCAATAATACAGCACTCCAGAAAGTACAAAAATAATATTTAAAGTATATGATGAAGCTATGTTAAAGAGTAGAAAGCAGCTAACTTTGTGGATTAATAGGATGACAACTAATGAAAAGAAAGTGCATTGTTCTGAGATTGAAAGCCAAAATTATTTATGGTAAAGTTCCTCAAGCTCAAGAAAATATTAAATTTTCCTCAAACTTTTATTATAAAGACATAGCACATATAATTATATAAGAAATACATACCAAATAAAGTATCTTTAAAGTATCTTTAAAAGTATCAGTACATAAAAAGAAGTTTATGTATTGATGAGTTGACAAAAATATTGTGACCACCGGCTCACGGTAACTTAACCCTATATTTCCCATAGGGAAAATGGCTCAATATTTAGTACTTTAGTGTCACATGACTTTATAGGACATAGTTGTCATGAATAACAAGAATTGACTAAATTTTGTGCCTAAATTGTGTTAGGTACCATAAAGGTATATAGACTGCATTAACAATGTTAGAGTTCATATTGTAACTGGATTTTAGTCATTTTTCCTGCTAAGTCTTGTAATGATCTTATAAATGTAAAGAGTAAAAATGTGACAAGTCTCTAGCCATTATTTTTCAGAACACTAAAACGTTTGTATTTCTTGCTCATAGCAAAAATTCAGTCCAGAAAGAACTTGCGTATTTAAATATGCTTGCATATGGGAGAAAGACAGGGTATAGTCTTCCTTTTAGAGCTACGGGGTTTTTTAAGATTTACTTTTATTTATTTATGCATACAGGAACTGGGGTGTAGGCCAGAGGTGGGGGAGGGAGGCCAGAGGATTCACCTGTTCTGGGGAGCAGAACAGGTGCATCTACTGAAATACACTGCTGAGGGGAGCAGCAGGTGAGGCAGGAGAGGTCTCCTACACCATGTGGCATCCAACCTCTTTCCTCAGTGGCTCCTGATAGCTTGATAGTGCTAAGACTCCCTGGTTAGGGAGGCTCTAGAGCTACAGTTTCTATGGGAAACTAATTTTTTTTCTTTAATTTAATTTTATTTAATTTATATCCTTTACATTATTATGTATCCCCCACAAATTTCCCACCACCAGTTCACCCATGAACCTTCACCATAGTCCCTTGTGCTCATTTCTCCCCTATTTTGGTCCCTCTTCCTCCCCCTCCCCTGCAGAATGTCTCTTATTTGTGGTTGCCTGCTAGTTTTTGTTTTTGATATGTGTGCTATTTTCTTCTTCTGATTTCTCATTTGGCTCTTATATTCTTCTGGTAAGTGATAGCATTTGATATTTTTCCTTTTCCTTCTGGCTTATTTCACTGAGCATGATCCCTTCTAGCTCCATCCATGTTGCTGCGAATTTCATTGATTTATCATTTTTGATTGCTGAGTAGTATTCCATTGTGTGTATGTACCACATCTTCTTGATCATCAATTTTTGGGCATTTGGATTGTTTCCATATTTTAGCTATTGTAAATAGTGTTGCAATAAACATAGGTGTGCATGTGCCCTTTGGATTACTGTTTTTCGGTCCTTTGGATATATTTCTAGGAGTGGAATTGCTGGGTCATATGGAAGCTGCATTTTTAGTTGTTTGAGAAACCACCATACAGCTTTCCATAGAGGCTGGGCCATTTTGCATTTCCAACAACAGTGTAGAAGTGTGTGGGAAACCAATTTAATATCTAAGAAACAGAAAATCATGCAAAATAGATATCAGGAAGGGATAATTCAAGAGTAGTAAGGACCAGAATATGTCTAAATAGGAGTTTTGCTAGCCACATCATCATCTTTAACCTTAGCATTATAGTTTGAGCCCTACCTGCATCACCTACATTTTCTTGACCTTCAGTTTCATTGCTACTGAAACAGTTTTTTATTACAGAAATCTTAGAAATGTTACTGAAACTATCCTTTCCAAATTATTTTTGTCCAATTTTTATATTTCTCTAACTTTGTCTTCACAGTGTTCTTCAGAAATGGATTAAAATATGTGATGATTATTTTAGATGCTGAAACACAGGAAAGGTTAACCATTGCATTTAACCTGAAAGGCCTGAACTCTTTCTGATTTTTGGCACCCTACCTTACTAATTTCATCAACCAGTAATTCTTAATCTTGTCAGTGTGTTAGAATCACATATAGGGTCTTTTGAAATACTGATCCTAACCTCTGATCCTTTGCATTCTCATTCAGTGTCTGAGCCTCATCTTAAGCCTAAACACCATTTTTTAAAGCCTCCATTTGATATTTGGGGTAACAGGTATTAAAACCCACTGACCTACACTAGCCAGCCCCCTAGTCTCGTTTTCATCCCTAGGCTTCAGCTATACACAGGTAGCCATAACCCATTAATATTTTATATGGAAATCATAATACCTGTTTGTTACCTAATATTAGTAAATTTTCATCAAGACCCAGTGTCCTAAGATAAAACCATAAATTGCTCCATACCAACATGTATGATAAATCTCAATTTGTTACATGGAAAGTATAATCAAAAACTTTAAAACTACAGAATCCTCTCTGAACATACTTACGTTTTTATTAAATAGACTGTAATGATGTTCTTTCCATTACCGGATCGTAAAAAGAAATAAGATGTCTATAAGAACACTGAGACATTGTTTTTGAAAACAGCTTCCTCAGTTTGATTTGCTTAGCAACCTCATTTTCTTGCAGAGCCTCTTTAGGCAGAAAAGTTTTTTTGTTTTTGTTTTTTTTTGTTTTGTTTTTTTTTTGTTTGTTTGTTTTTTTACTGTCACCTCAACCTTTCAGTTGTCACTGAGAAAACTTTGTATTTGGATTGGTTTGTGTTGTTACATGTACTATGAAGATTTAGCATAAACTCATTAAAGTCATGTGTCTTGTTTCAGCAAACCATGTACTGATCAGAAAGACTAATTTTACAGCTAACCATGGAAGTTTTCTTTGGTATGCAGAAAAAATTTCATCCCTACAGAGTTTTCAAAAGTAGCAATCTAGGTTAGAGACTATCTCTAAAATGTTCTCATTTTGGTGACTTTTTCCTCCTATTTTGTCTTTCGTTTTCCATTTTTATATTGAAACTCAAAAGGAGACTATACCTTTGTCTTTGATGTGTAATCTCAAAGGGCTATGCGTACATAGAGATAAACTTGAAGAGACTAACCTTTACTTTTCAGGACTGTCTAAAAACTGCTTCACAGAATCTTTATAAAATAATGGAAAAGAAGAGCTACTTTTAAGTCTTTTCCCTTTTTCGTCCCGTCTGATTTGCTTATTTTTGTATCCTAATATTTCTCTAATGTCCTCTTTGTTCTACTTCTGGATCCTGTGTTGGATCCATGGTATTTTTTCTAAATTTCTAGTTTTTCATTTTCAGTTTTTTTGGATGCCTCAGCCATCCTTTGAAATATTTATTGAGGACAAAGCTTCAATCTGAACCATATCTTTTGATGAAGGATCACTTCTATTGATGTTAAAAAGGAAGTTAATACCTAAGAAAACTTTTAGTTGTAAACCATTTTCTTTTCAAAACATTCATTTTATCTTCACTGGATATAATAGCCTCTTTATTGTTTTTGTAGGAGCATAATATTTATCAGCACAACTCATTAGTATACTAAGTTTTATTGACAGAAACAATGTCAAGTGGGAAAGGAGAATGGTGCTGTAGCTATTTCATTTTTTGTGAACTCAAGGGAAATGAGGAATAATAGTAATATTTTGGATTAAAATATTGTTTTAGGTAATTACCTTTAAAGAATACAGGAAATAAAAAAAGATGTTTTAACAAAAGAATGGAGGAAGAGGTGATATTTCATACAAAAAGCTCTTCACTTTATACACAAGCAGTCTGATCATATATATGGCTATTCGTCAGTCTCTCAGTGAGAGAAAATACCCAATACCAAATGTGAAATACCCAATACCAGATACGAAAAATGCCCAAGTATTTCTCTTACATATCTATTTTTTCTATCAAAACAGTCTTCCCTCTTTTTAGTATGCCTATGATATATAGTCATTGTAGAAAATTTGAAAATATAAAGTATTTCAAAACATAAAAATGTAAAAAAACAAATCAGGGCCTCCCTGGTGGCTCAGTGGTTGAGCGCTGCCCTGTGGAGCTGTCGGCAGGGCGCGATGCAAGTTCAACGCCCAGCCGGAGAGAATCCCACATGGTGCGGCAGACCTCTCCTGCCTCTCCCGCTGCTCCCCTCAGCAGTGTATTTCTGATCTGCCTGTTCTACTCCCCACTCTGTCTCTGGTGAACCCTCTTGCCTCTGGCCTGTACCCAGCTTGTATGTATAAATAAATAAATCTTTAAAAAAAAAAAAAAAAAGCAAATCAACTACAATCTCACCAGACAATCATTGCTAAATGTTAGCGTACTTCAGTCATTTTTCAGTACACATATAATACGTGAACTTCCTTAGGAATCATGTTTTAAACATTGTATTTTCTGTGTTTTTAAATTGCATAAGCTCTAGTTTAAAAACGAAACCATATAAAAGCACATAAAGTAAAACATTAAAAGTCTAGGGGGCCTCCCTGGTGGCGCAACAGGTTAAGTGCAGCACTATGATGCTATACAGAGCTCCTGCAGCATGAGTTCGATACCTGGCCAGGGATATTCCCACATGGTGCAGCAGACCTCTCCTGTCTCTCCTGCTGCTCCCCTCAGCAGTGTATTTCAGTAGATCTGCCTGTTCTGCTCCCCACTGTGTCTCTGGTGAATCCTCTCACCACCCCATGCATACCTCTGGCCTACACCCCAGCTTGTATGCATAAATAAATAATTCTAAAAAAATAAAAAGTAAAAGTCTGGAGACCTCCCTGGTGGCACAGAGGTTAAAGTCTGAGCGCTGTCAAGCTGTTGCCAGCCACTGTGGCATGAGTTCAATACCTGGCCAGGGAGCTAGCCCACATGGTCCAACAGATCTCTCCTGTCTTGCCCACTCCTACCCTCAGCAGTTTGTTTCAGTAAATCCACCTGTTTGCTCCCCATTGTGTCTCTGGTGAATACTCTGACCCTCCACACCTCTGGCCTACACCCCAGTTCTTGTATGCGTAAATAAATCCTTAAAAAAATATTTAAAATCTGCCTTACTGTTGCCTTTTCTGCAAAGTAATTATTCTTCATCAAAATAATCACTGCTTATACTTTGGGGGTCTGTCTTTCCAACACTAAAATATCAATAGGTGAAAACCTTGTGATTCTGAAGGAAAAGTTAGTATTTATATTTTTTTAAGTAAAGGAGGAATTTTTTTTTTGTCACTGAATTTTTTTTGCCTGTGTGAAATTATTTACGAATGCTTTATTCTGCAACTTTTTCACTGACCATTGTACCTGAATATATTTCTACTGAGTATCTGATTTTTCTTTTTAGGTTGGAATAGAGAGAAGTCATTTTGAGTAAGTGATCAGGCTAAGAAATTTATAATTTAGAATCCTTTTTTTAAAAGATTTATTTATTTATGCATACAAGAGCTGGGGTGTAGACCAGAGGTATGGAGTGGTAAGAGGATTCACCAGAGACAGAGTGGGAGCAGAACAGGCAGATCAACTGAAATACACTGCTGAGGTGAGCAGCAGGCAAGGCAGGAGAGGTCTGTGCCATGTGGGAAGCTCCTTGGCTGCGGATCGAACTCCAGCCGCTGTGGCTTCAGATTGCCTCATAGGCTGAGACTTGCGCAAGAGGTTGCGCCACCTGGAGGCCCTGTAATTTAGAATCTTAATAATAACAAATAACTGAGTCTTCCTGAGATTAATGTGATCAAGTTTATGATTTAATAAAGTAGTTCATTAGAAGCTGTTGAAATTGAATTGTCAAGAGACCACAAGCAGAAGAATATGATAAGAATGAAGTGGCAGGATTCTCAGCTGTAGTAGTATCATTAGGAAAGGGATACATCTGGGAGGCACTCACAAACACATGAATATTGGTAATATTATAAAAAAGGGTTAAAGAGAAATATGAGATATCTTAATGGAAAATGTCTCACTAGCAATAGTAGAATTGTAGGATTAGAGTAGTGTGATTGTAATTCGGATTAATCTGCTTCAAAATACTTCTACTAGATCTGGGGTTAACAAACACTTTTGTAACAGACCAAACAGGAAATACTTTAGGATTTATAGGCTAAGATACAAAATTGTGAATATACTATTTTAGCTATATAACAAGAGAGAAAACAAAATTCCAAAAATATTGACAATATTCCAAATATTTTTATCACTGAGCATGGTTTTGTTTTATGTTTTAATGCAGGTCTGCTAATGAGAATGAATTCATTGAGTGCAGGATAACACTTCATTTATTTGGAGTGAAAGTTAGAGTTCTGTACCATCAAATGAATTACAAATGTTTAAATATAATAAAATGTTCTTAGATTTCAGGTCATCCAAAAGCAGGCAATGTACCATATTTGGCCCAGTGGTCATATTTTGCCATCTCCTGTACTAAATGATTACTAACCAGCAAGGTGCAAAGGGATATGGAAACCAGCATATAAAGGAGATTTTAAATATTTAACATTCAGATGTTACTGGGGAGATTATAGACTACTAAACAAGAGGAAAAAATGGATATAACAAGAATAGGTCATTTGTAACCTTATAGATAGAATATAATAAATTAAAATACTTTAAGAAGGACATCACAATTTTAAATATTTACGGTCTTACAGTAAAAGGTAGAGAGTATTTAATTTTTTAAAAAATTGTAAGATACAAGAGAATGTCATAAAGGAGTAATTTTGATATAAAATACATTGTTTAAAAAAAGAGAAGTAATTATCTTCATCTTTTCTGCTGACTTTTATATTGTTTGTTAGATTTTTACTGCTTTTTCATATTTTAGACTTACCTGAATTGTTTTTAAAATTCCACAGTGACTTTCTTCACAGCCCAAGATTTTGAAAGGCTTGCCATTTTATTGGATTTTTCTCCAGGCCATATGCAACCCAAATAACAAACAATCCTCTGAGATAGGCCAAGTTTAGGATATTGAAGAGATTTGTTCGAAGTGCCCCTCTGGCTTATCCTGTCCATTTTGTTTTATGAACAATTTCTGTGACCTGGGACTGTGCTGATTTCTATATCTTTATTTATTTTTGTCATGGTAGCAATGTGAAGCATGTTGAGGAGAGAAAGTTAAAAACCTACATCCTCCTAACTTATATTTTCATCAAAGATACAGTGATAAGGACTGGATTTATCTTCCTATCTTAACTTAAAAATCAGGAAAAAAATACATCAAACAGCAGTTTTCCTTAGACAGTGGTGGACAATAAACCCTGAAAGAGAACAAAGTGAGTCCTGTGATTGCTCCAAATTGCTACTATAGAGTTGCCCAGCCACGTTTAGGGGGTGTAAATCTAAGCAGAGCCTCTATGTTAAAGAGATGAATTAGGAGTTCAAGGAAGCCAAAATGGGCAGAATACTGAAAAAAGAGCTACAAAGAGAGAGCTCTAGAGAGATACTGAGGAACCCTTTTGAGTTTTAGTTGGCTGCTGATTGTTACCTATGTATGCAGAAACTACTCAAGACCAGGAAAAGATCACTCAAAGAAGAAAGGCAAGACAATCCCTGGAGCTCACATAAGGACAGGAATGGTTTATATTGCTATCAGCCAGAGCATCAAAGCCTCATAAATGTATGAGACATTGGATATAGGAATTAAAAGTATACTATCTCAGTAGTGGGGGAAACTTAGCCCTGAATTAAAGCTATTCTGGTTCTTCATAAATTAAACAAGACCCAATGGGATTAAATTTTTTCTAGGTAACTGAAGCCCGGGACAAAAATTCAAAAATGGTGTTTATTTTTTTTAAATGCAAATATATCCAATACTCAGCATGGTTAAATTTGTACTTCCTGGCATCCAATTAAAACATTGCCAAATATGCAATGAAGTAAGACAGTAAGAAAAATCTATCCATTAAAACTGACTATGAAACAATGCCAATTTAAAATTCAAAGAGAGGGTGAAAGACCATAAAAGAAAGAAATTGTAAAAAAAAATCAGAAAAGCATTAGTGTACATCAAGGGACCTAATACATGTAATTGTCATCCTCAAAATAAAGGAGAAAATAAAGCAAATATTTGAATAAAGTGATGGCTGAAATTTTTCAAAATTTGATGAGCATCCAGAAAATTCAGCAAATCCAAGCTAAAGAAACTTCAAAGTTACAAAGACAACATTGTAAAGATGGTCAGAGAAAAAAGACATTACATATAGACAATGAAGAATGACAGCAGACAAGAAGGGAAATATAGTAGATTTTCCCCTATAGGAAAGAGGGGAGAGTTGTAAGATCTTCAAGGAATATGAATGCCAACACCCAAATGGAAGTGGGTTAGTCTAAGATAAGAGAACAGAGGTTTACCTTTGAGCAGAGTACACAGATGCAAATGGTAGTTGGAAAGTTGTAGTTTATTAAAAATTTCTCATCATTTCACTTTTCTCACTGAATTTAGATTCAAGATACGAAATACTTTATGAAAGAGTAGATTAATTTTTTTAAGTTTTTTTAAATGTAAACCTACAACACAATTACATTAATATTTACAAGGGTAAAGTAGAAAACTGGGAGAAGCGGGAATATGATTAAAACCCTTTTATGTATAATATTTTCTTTATTTCTGTGTGTTTTAGAATAATGAAAGTAAGACAAACCATTTATCAAGATAAGTAGTTTACACATTTGGTGAAAACTAGTAAGTTATCATGAGAAAGTGTTCACATTCACCAGCAGTTCAGCAAAAGAAAATTAAGGAAACTTTACCCCCCAAAATGGGGACGAAACAAAAGTATGGTGCTTAAAGTTACTAAACATATGAAACCTTTTTTTCATATAGTATTTAACAAAGTACAAAAATTACCTTCTTACTCAATAATTCTACCTCTATAAATTTACCCACAAACATAATCCACCCCCAAAGTTAGATGCAAAAAAATTACAATAGTGCTTTTGTTAATAGGAAAATAAAATCAAAAATATCCAAAAGAACTATGAAGTACCCTTTCAGTTCTTGAAGTTTTTCATTTTTCTCTGTTTAGCTGATTAGGTTTGTTTTAAATTATAGTGAAATTTGTTTAGTTGTCACAGATGGTTTGCTCAGACATTGGGACTATAGTTTCAAAGTGTGTGTTCTTTATTAACTTCAGTTTCTTGAATTCAGTAGAATTAAATATGTGATACTCAGTTTTTGATGGTCCCAAATAGATTATATTGATTACTTACAGAATCTTCAGAGAACAGAGCATATGTTACTGAATTCAGGATGCTTGCTTAAGCATCTTTGGCAATAAAACATTAGAAGATTTTAAGTGACATATTAACATACCTTGTCAACTATTCATAAATTCTCTTAAGTAACCACTAAATGGTATAGCAGATGGGTCACACGTTTTTCAAATGAATTTGTTATTGCCAGGCAAGAATGCACTGGGTCAGATTCTCCTACCTAAAAAATTAAAGTTGAAATAGTAATGATGTTTGTAAAGATCAGAAAGGCATGATGGCAAAATGTTTTTATGTATAAAACATAATAGTATGTTTTCCATACTATTACTTTTCCTAAATTATTGGTCTTTTGGTAAATGATTTCCTATAATAACTTTTTGTGAATATCTTTTATATACACACATTTTTGTTGATTTTACCATTTTTATCTTGTTTTAAAGCAATTATTCAGCCAAAAATCACAGGCCATATAATTTGCCAACATAAAATGTACAATATAATAGTTTTTAATATATTCACAGATGAATACCCATCACCATAAACAGGTTGAGAATATTTCTCTGAAAGAGAAACCATGAGGTGCAGGCAAAACAAGTGCCTGTCAATTCACAAGTGGATGAATAAACTGATACACATACAGTGGTATATTAGTCAGTCTTTAAAATGAAGGAAATTCTGACACATGCTACTTCATGGGTGATTCTTGAAGACATGTCATTTGAAATGAGCCAATCACAAAAGAACAAGTACTATGGAATTCCACTTAAATAAAGTACCTAGAATAGTCATAGAAACATAAAGTAGAATGGTGGTTACCAGGATCTAGGGAAAAAAGGAACAGTTAAAAATGGCTAATGGTAAATTATGTTATTTCGCCACAGTTTTTGGGTTGTTTTTTTTTAGTGTGAATATATTGATGAAGAAAAAAAGGAAAGAAATGCTGTATTACTTAGTTTTCACTCTGCTGCCATATCAGCACCACCATCTCCCAGCCACTAATCTCTCTATAGGTTTTCCTGTAGTAGGCATTTCATATGCATGAAATCAAATAGTCTTTTGTGACTAGTTCCTTTACCTCAGCATAATGTTTTTAAAGTTCATCCTTGCTGTGGTGCTTATCAGTAGTTTCAGTAGAATAATACTTCATCGTATGCATATAATGCATTTTGTTTGTCAGTTCATGGACATTTGGGCTATTTCTATCTTTTGACTGTTATGAATAATACTGCTATAAACCATTTCCAAGTCTTTGTGTGGGCTCAGGTATGGAGGGGACTCACTGGGTCATATGGTTACTATGTTTAATCATTTGAGGAAATGCCAGACTATTTCAAAATAACAGTACCATTTTGTAATCCTATAAGCAGTGTATGAATAATCTGATTAATCCACATCCTTGCCAAACACTTGTTAATTATCTGTCATTTTTATTATATCCTTTCCTAGTGGGGGTGATGTGAAAATAGTGATTTTGATTTCCCTGATGACCAGTGATACTAAATATCTTTTTGTGTGCTTATTAATGTTAGTATATCATCCTTAGAGAAATGCCAGTTCAGATCATTTGCTCAGTTTAACTAGTTATGTGTCTTTTTATTATTAAATTGTAAGAGTTTTTTTTTAAAGATTTATTTATTTAGGCATACAAGCTGGGGTGTAGGCCAGAGGTGTGGGTGGTGAGAGGATTCACTAAAGACAGAGTCGGGAGCAAAACAGGCAGATCAGCTGAAGTCCACTGCTAAGGGGAGCAGTGGGCAAGGCAGGAGAGGTCTGCTGTGCCATGTGGGAATCTCCCTGGCTGGATATTGAACTCGTGCTGTGGTGACTGCTGCTGGCTTCATTGTGCTGTGCTTAACCCATTGCGCCACCAGGGAGGCGCAAATTGTAAGAGTTTTTTATATATTCTGACATAATTACCTTAGTGTATTGTATTACTTGCAAGTATTTTTTTTCCCATTTTGTAGGTTGTCTTTTTACTTTTTTTTCAGTTTTATTTTTTATTTATTTATGCATGGAAGAACTGGGGTATAGGACAGAGGTGTGGTGGGCTGAGAGGATTCACCAAAGACAGAGTGGGGAGCAAAACAGGCAAATCGACTGAAATACACTGCTGAGGGGTACAGTGGCCAAGACAGGAGAGGTCTGCTGTGCCATGTGGGTCAGCTCTCTGGCCTGGATTAAACTCATGTCACAGTGGCTGGCAATAGCTTGATAGTGCTGAGACTTTAACCCCTGCACCACCAGGGAGGCCCTGTCTTTTTACTTTTTTATGCAGATCTTTGATAGAAATGTTTTTAATTTGCATGACATCCAGTTTATCTCTTTTGGTGCTCCTGGTTTTTGGCACATCAAAGAATTCATTACCAAATCCAAGATTACAAAGATTTATGTCTATATTTCCTTTTATAAATTGGACATTTTTAGTTCTGGCATTTAGATCTTTGATCCACTTTGAGTAATTTTTAAATACAGTATGAGACAGTTATTCAACTTCTTCATATGACTGGATGTCTCAACACTGTTGTTGAAAAGGTTGTTCTTTTCCTCAATGAATAGCCTTGAAACCCTATTGAAAATCAGATGATACAAATATGTGAGTTTATCTCTAGAATTTCAGTTGTTAAACTATATGTCTATTATTGTGCTGGTACCAAACTGTATTGATGAAGTTTTTAATTGGGGTATGGTTGAATCCTTCAACTTTTTTCTTTATTAAGATTATTTTGGCAGGCCTCCCTGGTGGCACAAGTGGTTAAGTCTCAGCACTATCAAGCTATAGGCACCCACTGCAGCACTAGTTCAATCCCTGGCCAGGGAGCTAACCCACATGGCGCAGCAGACCTCTTCTGACTCGCCCGCTGCTCTCCTCTCCTCAGCAGTGTATTTCAATAGATCTGCCTGTTCTGCTCCCCACTCTATCTCTGGTGAATCCCCTCACCCAGCACTTCTGGGCATCCCAGTTCCTGTATGCATAAATAAATAAAATAAATCTTTTTAAAAAAAAGATTGTTTTGGCTATTCTGGGTCCCTTGCAATTCTGTATAAATTTTACAATCAGCTGGTTGATTTCTACAAAGAAATTTGTGTGGGTCCTGATGGATAGGGGTTGCATTGAAAATATTGGCATCTTCCATTCCATGAACATGAGATGTTTTCCTATTATTTAGGTCTTTAATTTTACAAGGTTTCTGTAGTTTTCAGAGTATAAGTAGGTACTTCTATTAAATTTATTTCTACATATTTTTCTTGTTTTCGATATTATAAGTGGAATTGTTTTAACTTAATTTTGATTGTTCATTTTAAATATATAGAAATACAGTTTACATTTGTGTATCAGTCTTGTATCCTGTAGCCTTGTTGAACTCATTTATTGTTTCTAACAGTTTTTTAATAGATATTTTAGGATTTTCCACATACAAATTATGTCATCTGAGAAGTGGTAGTTCCATTTCTTCCTCTTCAATCTGAATAACTTTTACTTCACTCTTATTTCCTAGTTACTCTGAATAGAACGTCCTCTACATGTTCAATACAAGTAGTAAGAGCAAATATCCTGGTCTTAGGGGGAGAACATCAAGTCTTCACCTTAAGTATGATATTAGCTGTGATTTTTTCATATATCTGTCTATCAGCTTGAGGAAATTTCCTCCTATTCCTAATGTTTCTAATATTTTTTTGTGGAAAAATGTCAAAATATATTTTCTGCTTGTGTAGACATAACCATGTGATTTTGAGGTTTTTACTCTATTGATGTGATGTATTAACTGATTTTTAGATGTTAAATGAGATTAACATTCTTAGGATAAAACACAATCATAGTCTATAGTTATTTTTGTATGTTGCTAAATTCAGTCTGCTCTTATTTTGTTAAGGATTTTTACATCATATTCATAGAAAAATAATTTGTTATAGTTTCTTTGTCTAGTTTTTCAATATTTTCTCTTATTTTTAATAACAGTCTTTTTAAATATTCACATTTGTGAATTGGTGAGCTCTAAAATGAGTATTTCTATACCTGTCATCATTTAGATACAAAGTACAGAAAAATTTGCCATTTACATTTAAGGGAAAACTCAAAATATTATACAATAAGTTTATTTGATGTTTATTTTCATTAGCTGAGCATATAGTTGTCCAAATTCTAATTAATGGACAGGTTATTTATATTGGCCTAACAAGATATCCTCATCCCAAAAACCTATAAGGTAGATATCACCTTGACTTGCAAAAAGCTTATGAAATAGAAAGTTAGTATATCTTCTAGAGGCAGTAAAGCTGGCTGATTGATCCTTAAATGAATTGAAGGTTTATATAGCAGAAGATTAGTATAACCAGATGACTAAAGATTCCTGAAGGCAGATTGAGATTGTCAGTTGAAATTAAATCCCTGATACAACATTTCAAATCTGAAGTTTCACTAATCCGAAAGGATACATGCACCCTCATGTTTATTGCAGCACTGTTTATAATAGTTAAGGTATGGAAACAACCCCGATGCCCAAAAATAGATGACTGGATCAAGAAGATGTGGTACATATACACAATGGAATACTATTCAGCATTCAAAATAGACAAACACATGCAATTCGCAGCAACATGGATGGAACTAGAAGGGATCATGATAAGTGAAATAAGCCAGAAAGAAAGAGAAAAATATCGAATGGTCTCACTTATAACAGGAATATAGGGGAGCCAAATAAGAATGCAGCAGGGAATGAGGGGAGGGTAAGGGCTTAAGAGGGGCAAAGAGGGGAGCACGGGGGACTATGGTGATGGTTCCACGGGTGAAGAGGTGGTTGGTAACCTATGGGGAACACACAATAATGTAAAAGATATGAATAGCAAAAATAAATATTTATTAAATTTTTTTTTAAAATCTGACGTTTTCAGGCCCTTTTCAAGGCTATTTATAGTTTTACATACATATGTATGTAATTTTATGAATGTATAAAATTATGAAATTTATACATGTATGACTTTGGAAATTACAAAAAATAAAAATTATCAAGAACCATCCATATTCACACAACTCTCATTTCACCACTATTATTGTTTGTTCATATTTTCTGTCCCTTTCATACATACTTTTTTTTTTTTTTTTTTAAAGATTTTTTTTTTTATTTATACATACAAGCTGGGATATAGACCAGAGGTGTGGGGTGGCGAGAGGGTTCACCAGAGACAGAGTGGGGAGCAGAACAGGCAGATCAGAAATACACTGCTGAGAGGAGCAGCGGGCGAGGCAGGAGAGATCCGCCGCACCATGTGGGATTCTCCCCGGCCGGGTGTCGAACTCCCGTCGCAGCGGCCGACAGCTCCACAGCGCAACGCTTAACCGCTGCGCCACCAGGGAGGCCCTCATACATACTTTTAATTTAGTTTAGAGCCTACTGGATATATTGATATTTGTTCGTTTGGTATCGTGTTTTGCATGTCACTAGGAATTTTTTAAGATGAATTTCAGTGGTGCACACTTCAAATTTACACAGTATAATGATGTAATGTTGCTTCAGTTTTAAAAATTATATTTATACAATAAAGAATTTGTGAATATTACTTTAATATTTCTATATTTAATTTTATTAATATGTTATAATTAGCACACTGTAGAACACTTAACCATACCATTTTTTTACTTTATTGAGCCATCTTGTGAGCAATATTAATTTCTTCCTTGGTATAGAGCTCTTAGAGGTGAATTAATAGGTCAATGAATATTACTGATTTAGGGTCCTTGGTACATTTTGACAGAATCTCCCCTTAATTTGTAATACCAATGGGAACTGACCCATATTCACTGTTTTCATGTTTTATAAATGGTGACGTATTATGACCCTTTGGTTGTTAGTAAAGTTGTAGACTTTTGCATTTGACTATTTGTACTTGGAATTAGATCCATGCTTAATAAGGCATGGATTAATCACATTTGTTGGAGAGAGAGTCAAAGTCCAAATAATATGTTCACAGTCATAAAGTAAAAAGTAAAAAGTGAAGTTTGAACTCAAACGACCAAGCTGTGTTTTGACATCCTGAATCTGTAGGTCAAGTATTAAATGTCATAAGCCATTAAAATAGAGAGCAATGGAAACCACTTGAATTTACAAGAATATTTACTGAGTATATTTTAGTACCAGGCATTAATATCCACTCATATTGTGTGGTATACTTAAATGTGGGCCTCCCTGGTGGAGTAGGTATTAAGTCTCAGTGCTATCACCACTGTGGCCTGAGTTTGATCCCCAACCAGGGAACTAACCAACATACGGTGTAGCAGACCTCTCCTGTCTCACCCGCTGCTCCCCTTAGCAGTGTATTTCAGTAAATCCACCTGTTTTGCTCCCGCTCTGTCTGGTGAATCCTCTCACCCCCTCCCCCTGCACCTCTGGCCTACATCCCAGTTCGTCTATGCAAAAATAAAAATACTATTATTAAAAAATAATCATAAGTATGTATCTGTCATTTTTTTTCATCATGATTTTCATTCTAAAACAATAAGAATAAGGAAATAAATGACAGGAGGAAAAGATAATTTCTACCTGTGAATTATATAACCTTGCAGGAATAACATAAACATTATAGAAAATCCATTAGAAACTTGTATGTTTCATCACGTCATTTCTCAATCTTCATGTATACTGTAGTGGCTTTTTGCACCAGTTTGACTGTATCATACCCTGAGAAGTGGTAGTTCCTATAAAATTATGGCAGAACACTTAGTACATGTGAGGAGATTGATTTTAGTTGAGAATGACATTAAATGCCTTTGAAAGTTGATGTAAACTAATTTTAACAAACACATTTATAGGTGTAAGGCAAGAAGTTAGGGACCAAATGAGTTCATGACATTGTTTTATTTTCCTGTTCAAGGTTAAAATATGAAATTCTTCAAGAGTTAGGTGTGTATTTTAGTTTAAAAAGTCCCCTTCTATTTCTACCTGCCTTCCAAAGGAGAAACTTTTGATACTACTACAAAACCTTCTTTCTAGTGTATTATATAAATAAGTGTGTATTTTAAAATCAGAGTGCTATTTAAAAACTAACTCTATGCTTTTTTTCTACTGTGTTATAATTCTTTCAGGAAGCCAATTAGGTGATAATAGAATTAGGTGTTTTAAATAATACAGAACTCATAATTAGAATAAATTAGAAAATAGTAAGTGATGGAATTGGGAGTGGTTTTTGGCTGGTTTTGAAAACTATTACACTCATAAACATGAAGTGATTTTTATGCAATAAAGTATTTATAATATGGAGAAAAAAGTTAGATTTGACTTTTACTGCTCTTTGAAAACGAAATTAAATTGTAAAAATGGGGGAGAGAAGAACACCAGGAACTATGGTAATAGTTCCTGGGTCAATTGGTGGTGGGACTCTTACGGGGAATACACAACAAAAATGAAATAGATAATAATAATAAACTAAATATTAAAAAGTTAAATTGTAGAACTAATGTATTCAAAGAGTCTTTATAATCATTACCATCTCATTGTGATATGTTTTTGTGTTGTTTTGATTTTTTTCCCCCATAGCTCATCTGTAGGTTACTTGCAACATCCAGGGCCAGAACAAGTACAGTTTCCTCGAACTACTTCACCATGTAATTCCCAGCAGCTTCAAAGCCACCATTGTGCAGGTATGGGTAGATAACTGAAAAAAGGTAATGAAAAATAAGTTTCTAAGGCATTTTTAGAAGAAGAATTTTAGCTTGTTGTGTGCTGAGATACTTATGGTGCCATGCAATATCATGGAGTTAACATGTTCAGTCCACTTCTTCCTACTACTAACTGCTAACATACTACTATCTGTTTCTCCTCCTCAGATTGTCCTTCCTTTCCTCATACATACGGATATTCTCTGGGATCCTTTCTTAAACATTCTCTCTTTTTTCTTCAAGTTCTTCCTTGGTCATCTAGCCACTTTCTAGGCTTCTACTACTCTTCTTTGCCAACAACTCCCAAATCTTAATTTGTGCTAAGTCAAGACCATATAGCCATTTGCCTACTATACATCCCTATATGTATCAAGGACTTCTTATTTGTCCCTCTTCCTACACCCCTTACTTCACCTTATGTATGAGGAACAAAATATATAGAAATTTCAGTCATAATTTTCTGTTTTCCCCTTTGAAGTTCATACCTTTATCATTTTCACAAATCTAATAGCTTCTTCCCCTCCCCACTGCTACTACTTTTGGTCAATTCTTTTTTTTTTTTTTAAAGATTTATTTATTTTTGCATACAAGCTGGGGTGCAGGCCAGAGGTGTGGGGCGGTGAGAGGGTTCACCAGAGACAGAGTGGGGGCAAAACAGGCAGATAGACTGAAATACACTGCTGAGGGGAGCAGCGGGCGAGGCAGGAGAGGTCTGCTCTGCCATGTGGGAGTCTCCCTGGCCGGGCATCGAACCCACACTGCAGCTGCTGACAGCTCCACAGCACTGCGCTTAATCTGTTGCGCCACCAGAGAGGCCCCACTTTTGGTCAGTTTGTATATTTTTGCAATAATCTTTTAAGTGTCCTACTCTGTATATCCTCCATACCCAACTTTCCTCTCCCCATTACACAAAAAAACAAATCTCTGCTCTTTATGTAATTCCTCTGCCTAAAAAATTGCATGAATTTATCTAGCCTAGCAAACCAGCCTGCTGTCCATAACTGTTTATACTTGTATAGCTCAAGTCATACAGAACTTCGCTCCAGAGTATCGTATGCTTTTTCATGCCAGAGATAGGTCCCTGTGCTTGCTGATGCGTACCCACCACCTGTGTGCCAAAATCCTGCTCATCTTTACAGTTAGACTCAAAAATCACCTTTTAAAAGTCTTCCCCAGTCCTTAAAACGTTTTGTTGCTTTTTTCTCCGCTTCCTCAGTTTTTCATACAACCCTTTATCATAACACCGTGTTGTAATGATTTTTTGACATGTAATATCTGAGAAACAAAAACAATAAATGATTATCAAATAAATGAGTAGTAGCATAGGCTCCTGTGACTGAGGTAACTTAGAAATACCAAAGCTGTTAGCCTTTCTTTAGTGTGCTAGGCAGTCAAGTTGGTTCTATTTCTAAAAAACTAAAAACTACCTTTATAGTTGCTCTAGAGCTAATGTGGCCTTGGAAGGCAGGGCATGGTATCCTATCTTACTTTATACAGAAATGGGCGGCAGGCAAAGTACATGTCTAATACTACTTGTTCTGCAGTACACAAGAGAAATAAATCAGATAAGAAAATAGATAAAATAGTTTATTGTGTAATTAGCAAATGTTTTTACGTAATTTTGATCAGCATGACTCATTAAGTCTGTCAGAGAGGTCTTTTTAGCCTCCTTTTTCAGATAAGAGAACAAAAGAGGTTAAATGATTTTCCCAATGTCACAGGACATTTCAGGCTACTAAAACTGCTTTCTAATTGCCACAGTCCAGAATTTTTCTACTGTATCAAATTGACTCACCCCCAAAATTGACGCTTTTCTCTTTGTATGTATGATGTTAATATTTCCAAGTTTTTCTTTGTTTATTTAGATTAATGCCTGTTTTTAAGTTTATTCATTTCAAAATTAAGAACTTATTTAGACTGCCTTAGGTCTTATGGTAGGTAATTTGACTTTCCTGAGTAACTGCAGATCTATTTTTTTCAGGTTGAGCAAGATGCTTAGGTTTACAGATAAAACTTAATTTTAAACACATACTTGTAGCAAAAAGCACAAAGGCTTAATTAAATATGGCTTGCATATCTAATATGAAAATTTTGCGATTATCTTATTGTTTAAAGATACCACCTATTTGCTAAAGCATATGGTCTTAATTCTGATTTTCAGCTCTGCCACCTCTGCCACCTGGTGGAGGAATGGTGATGATGCAACTAAATGTACCAAACAATCCACAATCTCGTGCCCACTCACCCCCGCAATGGAAACAAAACAAATATTACTGTGATCACCAGAGAGGACAAAAGTGTTTGGAATTTAGTAATGTAGACAATATTGTTCAGGTAAGAAGCTTCTTTTTTATTATAATTTTCAAACTTTCAACATTTTAGTCACATCAGTTGATACATGAGGCTTGAAACTGAATTTGAAAATCTCAAACAAAAGAGTAAGTTTGAACATTCTCTGTATTCAGATCACTTCTTTCATTATTTAAATATTATACACCAACTTTGCATATCCAAAATGTTTTTAATTTAGATGTAAAATTTGACGCAAAAAAAGGTTAAGGAGATATCCTACCTTTTCCATATGAACTATATTTTAAGGGAACCATTAAGTTGATGAGGGAAAATTCTTCATAGAAGAACTCCAATTTTTAAGTGTAAAAGCAATGGTAGAATTTTAAAAATCACCATTTTGGAGCCCTATTAAAATTACAAATCAAGAAATAATGACCAACAGGTACCAAAAACACTAGAATGGGGTTTATGGGGAACTTTCAAGTGGACATATTATATAGATAACACTTGAAGTAATTGATCAACTGTAGCATTACCAAACATTTAACTCCTGTGTGGTATACAAGGAAGTACACACTTTTGTCGGGAAAAAAAAAAAAGCTGAATAATCAAGCTTCTTACCATGATATCATGAAATATTTTACTAGAAAATTTTTCTTCAGCAAATAAACTGCATTTTGAAATGAAAAGTTACAACACTGACATGCAACATAGAGACTTTCCTTAGATACTGAACAATCAAAAAAGATTTTTGACCAAAAAGGATATGTTTACATGTTAATTTTGTTAGTGAACGTTCATGGTGTTATTCTTTTTAACTAAATCTTATCTTATGTATAAAAGTATTTACTGAAATATTTGCAAGTGAAATGCTAGATAGTGAATATATGAAAGTTCATTATACTTTATCTGTATTTTTATATACTTAGAAACATTAAAGGGTTTGAAAATATTTTTGAAATAAACTAAAGAAAAGTACTTTTAATGCAAATGACAGACTCATAGCAAAATAAAAAGAACAAAGGTCACCTAAAATCTAGCACATGACTATTATTGGCAATTAAACAAATAAAAGAATCTGTATAATTGGGAAAATTTAGTAAGACTAATAAAAACAGGTTATGTTGAAGATAAAAGAGACATAACAACTAAATTCAGCACTTGATTCTGGATTGGATCTAAATGAGAGAAGGAAATTTTTTTTCTTTTATTTGCTATAAAGGAAAATTGCTATTAGTATGGGAGTTGGCAAAATTTGAATAAACTCCATGTGTTAAATAATATTAATCTATTATCAATAGACTAGTTTTTCTAATTCTGTGGTTATTTAGATAAGATAATGTTCTTGTTTTTAGGCAAGACATTATCTCTGGATAAAGAGTAACTCATTCTCAAATAGTTTAGAAAAATTATATACAGTGAGATAAAATGTAATGTGATAAAATGTTAATATTTGGAAAAGCTGAATTCTTTCAACTGTTTTTGCAACTATTCTTTAAGAATGAATTGTTCAAAAATGAAATGTTAGTAATGTGAATAAAGAATGGGGTAGATGTATTTATCTATCATGGAAAATTATCTGCAATAATATTGTCAAGATACAAAAGCAAGAGTCAAAAGTAGGATATCTAGTCTGTTCCCAGTGTTGTAAAAGATAGCTGGATGGCTACATATGCATAGAAACAATCTGTTAACAGTGTTTATCTTTGAGAGTTGAAAATTATTACTATATTGTTTGAATTTTTTTTAAACAACTACATATTACAATTGTGAAAAGTACATATTTGTAATCTGAAAGCATAAAAATTTTTGTCCCAAAGGAAATTCACAAAACGTCTAACTAAAATGCTGATCTGTTTTCTTGATGTAATTACAGCACAGTCCTCAACTCAGTAGTCCCATTATTTCACCAGCACAGTCACCAACACCAGCTCAGCTCTCTACCCTGAAAACTATACGTCCCTCTGGACCACCACTGTCCATCATGTCCCAATTTTCTAGACCTTTTGTCCCTGGGCAAGGTAAGTGTTTGGAAACTAGTCATAATATCAGAGAATTTTAAAACATCTGTTCTCCATCATTTTGTGATTTGCCTTGGTACTCCCATCTTTTAGAAGATACTATCATTTTCCCCTTCACCAAGCCTTATTCAATTATTACTATATAATCTCTTCTAACCCTTAGACTCCAATCCTTTGAAGTAGTAATATGTGGTGTTCTGTATTTGTCCTGTATTTCTGAGTTTTAGATTAGAGTAATATCTATCAAGAGTTATTCAAACTTTTATTCAACCAACATGTATTGAGGACATACTCTGACCGATGTACAAAAGATGAATAAGGTAATGCTCTCAGCTACACCAACCTTTAGTCTAGTCAGAAGGATAGACACACAAGCAGATGATTATAAAAGAATATTGAACAAAACCATTCATTGGTTTCCTGGAATTTGTCCTAACGATAATACACACAGTGATTTTATGCACAGAAGAGTTTATTCTGTAGCAAAAAATTCAAAAATACTCTAAATGTGCATCATTAAGACTGAGCTAGATAGTGATATATCCATATGAGGATATAATTCTGAAACTCAGATTCTTATTAAGCTTTTTTAGTTTCTTACATTGTTGTTTATTTCTGTACTATATTTTATTTCTCCACTCACATGTAGTCCCCGTAAGTATTCCAACATCACATCACCCTGTGAACTGTCACCATAGTCTCTTGTGCTCTTCCTTCACTTATTTTGTCCCATCCTCTTCCCCTCCCCTGCTGTATGCCTCAGATCTAGCTATAGTTTGCCTGCAAGTAAAACTCATATTTTAAAGAATCATTACAAGGGCATGTATTCACACAATAGTGTGTGAGTTTTCAAAACGAGTTAACAGATATTTCAAAACATAAGATATACAAATGTCCAATAAGCCTCTGTGTCTACTCAGTAGGAAAAGACTATTAAAACCTCAATAAAATATCACTTTGTCCCCAGAATACTTTATATTATAAAGACTAACAGCACCCAGTGCTGGTAGGACTATAAAGCAAGTAAAATTCACACATATTTGTGTGGAAGTATAAAGTGATGAAAACCACTTTGGGAAAAGATTTTACAACTTTTTTCTCAAGTCATTACCATACATTCCACAACTTTCTTAAATATTTACCCAGGACAAATGAAAATATGTATAGAGACTTGTACAAGAACATTTTTAAAACCTTATTTTATTATAATAACCCAAACTGGACATCATCCCAATGTCCTTCAACAGGTCACTAGATAAGCAAATTACAGTATTTCCTTGCAATGGAACACTAACAATAGATTGAACAAAGGCTAACTGTTGACACCAACAACATGATGAAACTCAAAAGACATATTAAACACACACACAAAAAAAAATCAGACGCACAAAAAATATATCTTATTCTAAGTATATGAAATCTAACCAGAGGCAAACTAATCACTGATGTGAGAAATACTGGTGGGGATGGGATGTGGAAAGAAACTTGAGAGAACCTTTCAGGAAATGGAAATGTTATCTTTTTTGGGTCATTGTTACATAAACTTTCATAGGTGTTAGAGTTCATCAACCCAACACTAAAGATGTGCATTTTATGTTAATTGCATCTTCAAATTTGTAAAAGATTGTAAAATACACACAACATATATGTAAATATACCCTACGTAGAACAAAAACTGAAAACATACAAACCAAAATATTAGAAGTGATAGAATTATCAGGGTGGTTTTTATTTTCTCCTTTGTAATTCTGTATGTCCAGACTTTCTATAAAGGTAATTAATAATCTAGAAAAGTAAAGCTTGTTATTAGAAAACGAAACAATTAGGGCCTCCCTGGTGGCACAAAGGGTTAAGTCTCAGCACTGTGAAGCTATCCAGAGCCACACTGCAGCATGAGTTCGATCCCCAAGCACCTTCCTAATATTCATCAGCAGAACCCCATGGAGGGATCATCTCTCTATTATGAAGCTATTGGGAAAAGATGCTTTCTTCCTAATATACTTTCTTAACACTTATTCATTACCCTCCTCCAAACACAATGTGCTCGTTGGAGGATTTACTGTTAAAATGACAATATAACACATTTATTATGTTTAAAATAAGATGAGAAAGTAGCAAATGATAATATTACTCTCCAGGGCCTCCCGGGTGGCGCAACGGGTTAAGTCTCAGCCTGTGACGCTATCCGCAGCCACTGCAGCATGAGTTCAATCCCTGGCCAGGGAGATTCCCACATGGCGCAGCAGACCTCTCCTGCCTCGCTCGCTGCTCCCCTCAACAGTGTACTTCAGTCAATCTGCCTGTTCTGCTCCCTGCTCTGTCTCTGGTGAATCCTCTCACCACCCCATGCCTCTGGCCTACACCCTGGTTCTTGTATGCATAAATAAATAAAATCTTTAAAAACAAAAACCAAATATTACTCTCCAGGACAAAGTTTTTGCAATCAGAATTTATTAAACCCCTTCCATTTGATGACTTTAGGCAAACCTGAGTGAAAGGAAATAACTGGGAGGCACTCCATATCAGCTATCCTCACACTTGTGATTTAGGGAGAGGATACTTGCTCATGAATAGCACTTAAGAACTCTGCCCATTCTGGGACCCTCTGGTGGTGCAGTGGGTTAAGTCTTAGCACTATCAAGCTATTACCAGCCTCTGCAGTGTGAGTTCGATACCCAGCCAAGGAGCTTACCCACATAACACAGCAGACCTCTCCTGCCTCACCCACTACTCCCCTCAGCAGTGTATTTCAGAAGATCTGCCTGTTCTGCTGCACACTCTATCTATGGTGAATCCTCTCACCACACCCTCCCACCCCGCAACTCTGGCCCCTACATCCCCATCTCTTATATGCATAAATAAATAAAATAAATATTTTTTTAAAAAAGAACTATGCCATTCTTAGCAAGCACAAAAAATAAATATTAACTTTTAATTTAAAGAGAGCTTAGTAAGAGGGGCCTCCCTGGTGGCACAGCGGGTTAAGTTGCAGCACTATGAAGCTATCCAGAGCTACTACAGCATGAGTTCGATACCTGGCCAGGGTGCTTCCCACATGGCGCAGCAGACCTCTCCTGTCTCACCCACTGCTCCCCTCAGCAGTGTATTTCAGTCAGTCTGCCTGGTCTGCTCCTCACTCTGGCTCTGGTGAATCCTCTCACCATCCCCCAAACTCACCTCTGGCCTACACCCCACCTTGAATGCATAAATAAATCTTTTTTAAAAAAAGAGAGAGAGCTTAGTAAGAGTCACATCTCTGATTATCAAAGTAGTGCCAAAGTACCTTACTAAAAATGAGAAAATAGTATCCTTAACCATTTTAGAATTTTTGGCATTTCTCTGAGAAATTGCTTTGGGGCCAGTAAAAGTGACTTGACATGTGGAGTCTCAGCTCAGAATAAAAACTATGATATTTAAATTTTTTAGATTACTTGCTTGCATTTAAAGGTAAGAAATATTATAGGAAAGCAATTCCTTTTAGAGGATTACCTTTTTTCAATTTTGGTCTTAATCTAGATTTCGTCTATAAAGAATAAAAGGTGTTTTGTTCTGTTTAAAAATAGTATTTTTAAATACTATTTTGTGGAATATGGAATTTTGAAAGGATTCTAGAACCTTTATGTTTTTGATAGTATTTCTGGCTTTTATTTCTTTACTATTTGGTTCAGGTTCTGCTATGCAGTCGTTTAATGCATTTATTTGATTTTTTTTAGATTTTCCTGTATGTATACTTTAAACAAAAGTCTTTTAAGAGTTAAAAAAAAAAAAAGGTAAAAAAAGCAGCATAAGAGTAGTTTGCACTTCTACAAAGAGGAAAATTGTGGGATTAAATTTTGTATTTTTTTTTCTTATAGAATCTTCTAAAAGGGTATTTTTTTATGTCTTTATTAACAAATATTATGTAAAATATTTTGTACTTACTTTTAATGAAGAAAACATGCTATAGTAAAAACAAAGTGAACGAAAAGAAATAAAACAGAGCTTAAAAGCAGACTTAAGAGACCAAAATGTAAATATATCCGCTGTTGAAAACTGTGAAATTGTGTGCACATCTAATTGTGTATGTGCATACACTTATAGCAACTAATATTATATTGGGGGAGATAGAGAATTTAGTGTTTGTCCAGGATTTTTTCCTTCTCCTGAAATAAAAATTGTGCTGATTTTTTTTTTATAATTTTTTTTCTAAGATTTATTTATTTATACATACAAGCTGGGGTACAGGCCAGAGGCGTGGGGTGGCGAGAGAGTTCACCAGAGACAGAGCGGGGAGCAGAACAGGCAGATCAGAAATACACTGCTGAGAGGAGCAGTGGACGAGGCAGGAGAGGTCTGCCACACCATGTAGGATTCTCCCCGGCTGGGAGTCGAACTCGCATCGCGCGCTGCCAACAGCTCCACAGCACAGCGCTCAACCGCTGCACCACCAGGGAGGCCCTGATTTTTAATCATCAGAAAAAAATGTAGATTTTTGCATCTCAAATGAACTTATTTTGATGAATTTCATGTAGAACACTTAAGTATACAGAGAAGTTTCTATCTCTCCGACCCCATTTAAGTTCCTATCACTTACTCTCCTTTTTAACCACTGTTCTATGTCTTTAGTCTTTTTAGACTTTTATACCAGTTCTTTAAGTAATAGAGAAGTCTAAAATATTTTTTTAAATGTCAGTACCTACATATTTTTTATTCTGCAGATGTTTCCCCAACTGTTCTGCTAACTGTACATTTTAGAAATTTCTGGCAAGCACTTCGTCACTGGATAGGGAAAAAATGTAAAAGTGTTTTTTTTTTTACTTATAGGAGATGCCAGATATCCACTACTTGGCCAACCACTACAGTACAACCCTCCTGCTGTTCTGCATGGACACATTCCAACCCAACAGGTATGAAAAACATCTGTCTGACCTGCCAGGCTTTGTTGGCAGAACATCAGACTTGTGCTGCTGAATGTGTAGGGAATCCACCCGTTGGTGCTACACAAGGGAGAACTATGTGCTTTAACCGACTGTTTTATTGATGCTGTCACCAGTCCCATCAGGAGCTGAGTAAGAGAGTGAAGCTGAGTGGTAATTCATTAATGTTATCCAAAGATGGGTGGTAGCTGGGGCATTTGGACACCCTTGTTTAATGAAGACAGTCAGCAAATGACAGATCATAGTGAAAGACAGAAATTGCCACAGAGACAATTCAAAGGGCTGAAATTTCGTGTTTTTCTGCTTAAGTACAAAACCCAGAGTGTATATATTTTAGGTGTTAAGTGTTTAAACATTACAAACATAGTTTCAGCATTATTAATTTCCTTTCTTATCTGTGGCTTTACAGGGTCAATCTAGCAACAGGCATGGAAACCGAGGAAGAAAACAAGCTAAAAAAGCTGCATCCACTGACCTTGGTGCAGGAGAAGCAGGTGTGTCCTTGAGAAGCAAGTGGATGGGGTTCTACAAATTGTTGACTAGTTCCAAGAGCCTTTAAAAATATACCACACCACAGAAATAGGTTTTTCTCTACCTAGAGTTCCACAGAAAGTCATAGAAATTGTGCCATTTATAATATAGGATTCTCATATCTTAATTCTGTTTCATTTCAGATCTGAGTGCATAGTTAGGTATAAAGTACAGGTAGATTTAGGAGGGATGAAGTGATCAAAGGGAAAAGGGGGTATAAGTGGAAACCGGTACAATAAAACTCTTTGCCTCTGTATTCTTTGAAAAGTAGTCCTTACACCCATATAGAAATGGTCTGAATGAACAGTTATATTATTTTTCTATGGAAAAGTACTTTCACATATGTACTTGAACTTTATAACCTTTGGGTGGTTGGGCAGGTAATACTATATATATATATATATATATATATATATACTATATGTTATATATATATATTACATTGTATATTACGTTAGTGTGTGTGTGTGTGTGATGTGAAGTTTAGGAAAACTGCCCAGTACCACACACCTGATCTAGAGAAGCCACTGTATTATGCTGGATTTTGTATGTGCAGCTATTAGTGGGGTTTAACACCACTAGCTCTATACTCCTCTCCTGACAGGTAAATATGAATGATTGTTAAAATGGCCATAACAATCATAAGTTTTTTAATCAAATGTTCTCAGAAAATTCTCTTCATTTCATTGGGTCTGCAGTCTTTTTTTCCACCTTTTTGATAACAGGGATTATTAATTCTACACCTTTTCCATTCTAGTTGTTGGGAAGGTTTTGGAGATTACTGAACTACCAGATGGAATAACTCGCATGGAAGCCGAGAAGCTTTTTGGGGAACTCTTTAAAATTGGCGCCAAGATCCGGTGGCTTCGGGACCCTCAGTCCCAGCCCCACCTGCGTCGTCATCCCCTCTGCTGTGGCAGTGGGGACAACGCTGTCAACCCTGACCGCTCTAAACCCAGTGACTTGGCCTCCACATACACCGTCTTAGCCACATTTCCCTCCATTTCAGCTGCACAGAATGCATTGAAAAAACAAATTAACTCAGTTAACAAGTTTAAGCTGAGAACAAGCAAGAAGCACTATGACTTTCACATTTTGGAAAGGGCAAGTTCTCAGTAGCAGAGCCATCTTGGATCCTTTATCTTTCTGATTCCCCGTCCTCTCCCATCTTTAATTGGCTTGGTATTTGGAGCTTCTGTTAATGTGATAGAGACTCCTAGAATGTGTGGTCATGGCGTTATAGCTTTTGAAGACAGGCCAGTGATCCAGCTAAGGGTGTGGGGGGGAATACACATTTTACCCCAAATGACTGTAGGAATCCACATGGGAATGATACAGAGTTAGCAGCTTTTTCTGAGGAAATGCTGTTCAAATGCCTCCTAACTTTTATAGTTATTTTGTTTTATATTTCTGAATTCTTGTATCAGATCCAAAGCTCTATTGTACAGCAAATTATTCTTCAAAATGATTACAACCAGTTGCAACCTGTATTTCTTTTTTTGCAGCCAGCACTGTATAACCCAACATAGAATTTTGGGGAAAAGAATGCAGGAGTGGAATAACCAAGTCAAAACCATGTACTGTCTTTTTGAGGGTATGGGGAGTGACTAAGGATAGCTCACAAATAGAAAATTACTCTTCCCCTGTATCTCCAAATACAGAAAAAATTTCCAGAAAATACAGAATTCCCTCATAGGGTCCTTTCCTTTTTATTGAAGTAGTATGAACAGTAAGTGTAAAGTAAATTATGTTCTCAGCGCCTCTTAATCAAACTACTTAGATTCAAAGGGGAATAGGCATCATTCTAGGCAAGAAAATACTTCCACTTTTTTTGTGTGTATCCCTCCGATAGCTAAATGCCACTTATTTGTATTCCCCTCCTTGTGGATGTTTTGTCACCTAACGAAATGCATTTGATGCGTGCTGGAAACTTCTTAAGTGGTTTAAGATTTGTTTTCATTGTTTGCAGCGGATCACTGGACATCAAAGATTCATTGCACTTACGAACAAGGAACGTTTTTTTCACTTTCTGTGTAATTTGCAAGGCTGTACAATGTGTGCTGATGCAAGCCTTTTTCAGTTCAAAAGAATAAATGTTTACAAATATAAACCACTTTGTCTTTTGTAAATTACAAACACCTTTTAAAGTGAATGTCAGTATTGCAGACTTAATAACCTCTGAAAGATTTACATTTCAGGCTTATAGAAGATGTCAGACAGCAAACCACTCATTTTATAAATGTCCTGCAAAGCATCCCTTTCTCTACAAAAGTCATTCCTGTGGGTATGAGTCATCATCTTTTGTGCTTCCATGAAGTTCATGCAGTCAATTACAGTTTTTGAGTGTGAGTATGCAGTTAGACAACTAAAAATTTACACTGCAACTGGCTAGAGAGAGAATTTGTGTTATTAGCCGATGTATTCATGTACCCATTTGTCCAGCTAAGCCCAAATTCTTCATAGAAAGCTTTCCCCATTTGCCAAGCAGAGTCAAACTGTTGGGAAACCCAGACGGGCAGGGGATGGTATCTGCCATCTGTAACTTCCGTGAAGCCTGGTTTGCTTCTAGTCCAGATTAGGAGTTTACTTGCAACTGAAGAGCAACAGGTGTCACTGGATTCTGGTACAGATGTTCACTCACCTGAGAGCATTTGCAAGGTTCCTCTTGATCCCAAGGAATCGCAGGCTTCCCCACAAGCTGGTGCGTCCTGATTATGAGTATTACAATCCTGGGAGCAGAAGTGGAAGCTGTCTCTGAACCATGTCACCTTTAAGAGCCACACCCAGAGGGGAGACAGAGTGAGGACTGTAAATCACTCATATCCAAGACCTCCTGAATATTATTTTTTGACTACTAAGAGTCAAAGATGGAGAGTAAATATAATTAGGATCAGCAGCACTGCAAGAATTAGGTGAGTAGAGATAAAAAAGAAAACACAGTCCCATGGTTTATTTCAATTCTCTGAATGTTTTCTTTAATTCCTGCAGTAGGAATCCTGGTAAATCTGTTTGCTTTAAACCCTGATTTAACCTATAGAAGTTGAATGCTTCCTGGAGGAAAGGTAAGAAACCGGAGCTAAGGTATTATGATATCTACTTTTAGCCACCCCATTGCCTGTCAATCACATAGAAATACTAATGAAATTGCCAAACTGCCCACATTACAAAAATAAGCATATAGTCCCTAGTCTATATCCCTGTTGTTTTTTTATCTTCTAGACTCTAATTTACCTATTTAAAAAAAAATTGGGAGGAGGAAGCATACATTGGAGCTATTTAAGATGTGATTTGATGCAGATTTTAAACCTTTCTAAGGACAGCTTCCAATATCCCACATCCCTGACAATAATCTTCTCTATTGTGGGTTTTCCCAGAGCACTAACCATACTTTTACCAAAAAAATAACTATTCTTTCCTATTGTAATATTAGCAGCTCTAACAGTCCCTTCTTTGAGAATGATAGAGATCACTTCAAAACTTTCTGTTTCTACTTGTTTATATACTAGAAAGCTGAGACTTGGCTTAACATTTTTTTAAGCCCTTGGAGACTACAAAGAACATGGTTGTATTGACCTATATCTTTTTTCATGTAGAGCACGAAGTAATTACCAAGGTGCCAACAGTAATTGAAAGTAATTAGCTTCTCACCTAAGCTGAAAACAAAGTAGGGAGCTAAATCCAAGCTAAGAAAATGTTTTTCTAATCCCACCAGGGAATGACCTCATCTGTGAATAGTGTGAAAACAGGTCTCTGAGTAGAACCCACAATACCAGAGTGACTTAGGAAGAGTCAAGCCAGCACATTTGCAGCTATCTCAAGAGCAGCTGAGACTTGGCTTATCCACGTTGTCAGCAACAGAAAAAAGGCAAGTGTAAGACTTCAACAAAGGCCAGCGATTAGGGCCTTTGTGAAGGCAGCCAGATTCCCTACCCCCTAGCCCATTGCCTGCCAGATGGATCATGAGACGCGGCATGAATAGTCTTAAAAGGCAGAGAGCACAGGGTCCACGTACTGGTGCCTAGAGTGGCATTAGGTTGAAAGTGCTCCATACATGCCAGCATGATTCAAAACTGGCCCTCCAGGTGGCTTGAAATTCTGGAAGTCTTTTGAGTTGCTGCTAAAAGAGAAGCAGAGGCTTTCACACATTTAACCCATAGACCTTCAGTCTAACAAACAGGTAGAAACAATAACACCCCTTATTATTTTTCTCTTTAGATCTATACTTGGATTCATTTTAGTTTAATTTCACCAACATAAGAATATTGCAGGAGTGTAAGGGAAAAACAGGAACTTCAGAATCAGAAGAAACAAAAAAAGTTGATTATTTAAGAGTTGATTATTTGCAGGGGAATGGAGAAGCAAAGGAATTGAAATACATAAATCATTGGCTACATAATAGCCCTCAGCTACCCCCACCCCCACAAATGTCCAGCGCCGTTTCATCTCTTTACTATTTAACAAATAATCCTGTAGGTTAGGATTTTGGGTGGAGCACAAAGAAGATGGTTTGACTGTTCTCCACCTGACATCAAGGTTCCCTCAGCTGGGGCTCACTCACATGTCTGGAACCTCAGATGTGTGGGTTCCAGGGACTGACTCAGCTATGATGCCTCAATTCTCTACATGACACTCCTTGAAGTATTTTATCCTCAAAGGCAGCTCTGTTCACTGACCAGCAACATAGCCTATGTCTCCAGCAACATAGCCTAGAGTTACATTCACCATGCTGTACAATAGATAAGCCAAAGAACATATCTATTTTGTAACTGAAAGTTTATACTCTGATTACCTTCACCCATTCCCCTCGACCCACATCTCCTCCCTGGCAACCGCCAGCCTGCTCTAAATTCAGAGTTACTTTATTAATTCTACATTTACATTTTGTCATGCAGTATTTGTCTTTCTCTGACTTATTTCACTTAACATTAATGCCCTCAAGTTTCATCCATGTTGTTGAAAATGGCAGGATTTCCTTTTTTATGCCTGAATAATTAGAGGCCTCTTAAAATCTAGTCTTATAATCCCAGAATGTCATTGCATTTTACTGGCTAAAACAAGTCAGTCATAGGGTCTGCCCACAGCAAAGGAAGTAAACCCCATCTTTTCAGAGAAGTGGCTAAAGGGCATATAGGATGGAAGATATATTTGCAGCCATCTTTGGAAACAATTTATCACAAACACAAATACACAATAAAAAGTCCCATTGGTTCTACTTCCAACCAAACCCTGAAGCTCACCTCTTTATCTCCATTACCACTACTCTAGTCCAAGTTACTACCTAGTACTTGAGCTATTAAAAGGTCTTCCTCAACATTTTCCCAGATTCCACTTTTGTTTTTGTGTAGAATGATCTAAAAGATAATCACCTCAAGTCATTCCCCTGCCACACTCCTTCAGTGGTTCCAATTATTAAATAACAAAATTTTTGTTTTTTATCTTAGATTACAAACTGAATTTGATCTAGTCCTGCCCATATCTCTGATCTTATACCACCCCAGGACTTCTGCACTTGCTTTTTACCTGGAACTGAACTTTGCCTTGTCGATTCCTTTATCATTTCTTCAGTAAAGGCTTTCATTAGCTATTCAATCACTATCTTCTGCAGCATTTTATTTCAATTTTTGTATATCTCTTATCGATATTAGATCTTTATTTTCTGTTTCTACTAATAGAATATAAATTCCATTGTGATCAGAGATCCTATTTATCTTCCTTCTGGCTTTATATTCCCAACCGCCTATTAGTTGTGGACTCTTCAATGACTAATAGAGGGTTAGGAGAATCCTGCCTTCTATACTAGTCATTCTGCTGGTCTGGAGTTCTACTTAGTGATTCAGATGGGAGGTGGCTGGAATGGAAATATGATTCACATGCCCTACTCTGGCTGTCTTGGCATTTAGTTTAGTTTCCTAATGGCTGATGTAGGGGGCAGGGATAGGGAGTGGTCTTCAAAGATGAACTGGTTGGTCACAAGGGGAAATAGAACATGTGCATCTGAACCCTGGGTAATCTTGTTAAAATGAAGATCCTAATTCAGTAGGTTTGGGGTAGGGCTTGAGATTCCACATTTCTAACAAGTTCCCAAGTGTATTCAGACCATAATTTGAGTGGCAAAGCATAAGTCACCCCCATCTTCTGAAAAGTAACTCAAAAGCATATGACTAGAGCTGGGACTTGCATTCGTATCCTGAGAGAAAGTTGAGAATTGTAACAGCTCTGCAGTAGCCATATGAAAACAAAAACAAGCTTTGCCCAATAAATACTCATAGCTTGACCCCTACAATGTCACATCAAAAGTCTACATCCTCTTATATTCCACCTTCACCAAAACATCACCCTTTGTGGTAGACAGCTGTGAAATATAAACACCTTTTAAATGCCCTTCCTGTGTTTGGGAAGTTCCCACATTTTACAAGTCCTACTGTAAGGGTGGTCCTCAGGAAAGGGGAGTGTTCCTGGTTTCCTGCCCCATCCAAGGGAGGGTGAAGCTGAGCAGGAGAGATAAAAGAGGAGAGAAAGGAAGAAAGGGAGTGGGATGGAGAGCCAGAAGAAGAACAAGGAGCAGAGAAACATGAGGAAGCTGCACTGTCCTGAACTGTTTGAAACATGTGGGTGAGAGACCAGTAGGGAGGTTGACTATGGCAATGTTGATCTTGGTTTTGATTTTGCTCTTTAACTCCCAGTATTGTCTGACTGTTTCTGACCCTTTTCTATGGGTCCCTGCTGAAAGATGTTTTAAACTCATGGCAGGCTTTCGGGCCTTGCCTCGGGCCAGTCCCATTTGGGTAGACTTTTGCCCACGAGGTGATGGGTAACTTTGGGTGCTTGGTTTAGAAACTATATTCTTTGTCTTTTCTGTATTATCACACTAATTGTATTAAAGTTTCTTTTCTGCTTAAGGTCTTATATGTTTTGTCCTGATGCGGTGGATGGCAGAACCTATTTAGAACGGGCAGGTTTGGGGGTTCTGGGGTTGCCCCTCTCCCTGCCCTGTAACACTACCCAAAAAAGAGCAGCCATGACTCAATTCCCAACCTCCCTTTTGCTCAGAAAAGCTGCCTGCCTGCATGCCTGTGATCCAGACTTGTAATCTGAGGCTCCAGCAGCCACATTAACATCTGGGAGAATCTGATGAGGAAGAGAACAAGGAAAGAAAGCAAGTGCTGCACAGAATTCCTTGCTTTAGTTGGGTTGTACAATCCCAAGAGATTTAAAAACTGTTCAGCCTTACTCTTCCGAGTGTGTGAGCAAATAAGCTTGCATAGATTTTCTGTAGTAGACTCCTGTTGTTTGCACTACTGCTATCTTTTATCTACTAGGACTCCATTTTGCTTTCCAATATTTTGGATCTTGGTTCCTTTGAATCTTCTCACCATTATCTGTAGTTCAAGTCCTTAATATTATTATGCAAACAATCTTAATCACTTCTTTGTCAGGTAGAGTTTGAACTTTCTTGCTTACAAACCTTTAGTAGTTTCTATTTTCATAGAACCAAGTGCAAATCCCACATAATTTTTTACTCTAACTTGGCTATCAACTTCATGCCCCTGTATTCTTTACCACATCCTCCAAACATACTGTGTACACACTTCTTGCTTCTCAACCATACCATGTCTCTCACATCTGTTACTCAGTATCTTTGTGCAAAGAGGGCTCATCCCTTTCTGCTTAGGGCTTCAAGGGCTTCATAGGGCTTCAAGACCTTAACTGAATGATTCTTCCTCTTTACAAACTTTCTGGCCTCCCAACATCCCCTTGTCTGGATTTTCATGACACTCTGTATACCCATTAATTCCAGGAACTGATGCACTTATTTCATTGAATTATAAATACATGTCCATGTGACTTGTCTCTGCAAGGACACAGAACATAGTCTACCCTGTATTAATCAGGTGATGAGGATGCAATTAACAGGAAAATAAAATGACAATCACATCTATAATTCTACTTAATATAAAACCCTAATGTAGGATGCTTCCAGGATTGGTTAATGGAGCAATTAAAATGTATAACCAAAGACCCTGGTTCGTTACATCTTTTGGGTATGTTGACTTGTCCTGTGGGACTGGTTCCTCTCATAGCTACCATTAATTTTAGATGTCACCTGCAGGTGACAGCATTCAGATGCAAAAACTGAAACATCTCTGCACTATGGTTTTCCCAGAAATTCCCAATAGCTTTCCCTTCACCTTTGATTAACTAGAATTATTTCACATGTCTCTGCTAGAAAGATTATTTGATGGGGAATGAGAGCTCTCTAGTAGGTAAAAGCAGTCAAGATTCACTCCATGGAGATGAGGAGGGACTCAGAAGACAAGGCCACTACTAGAGGGCCAATAATAAGTAAATTTGTTAGCAAATAAAGGTAGGAGGCTGTGAAGTAAGCAACCAAGAATGTGTCACATTCATTTCTGTTCCTCAAGTGTTAAGTGTGGTGCCAAGCACAAAAGGTGTTCAGCAAATGTTTATTTATTTTTTTTAAATATATATTTTTATTGTTATTTATGTCTTTTACATTTTGTATTCCCCTTGGGTAGCCCACCACCAATTCACCCGTGAT
>PVIJ01012902.1:22486-47550 GCA_004024925.1 Scalopus aquaticus | reverse complement strand
TATTTTTCTCTTTCTTTCTGGCTTATTTCACTGAGTATGATCCCCTCTAATTCCATCCATGTCGCTGCAAATTGCATGTGTTTATCTTCTTTCCATGCTGAATAGTATTCCATTGTGTATATGTACCATATCTTCTTGATCCAATCATCTATTTTTGGACATCTGGGTTGCTTCCATACCTTTGCTATTGTGAACAGTGTCGCAATGAACATACGGGTGCATGTATCCTTTCAGATTAGTGTTTTTGTATACTTTGGGTAAATTCCCAAAAGTGGGATTGCTGGGTCGTATGGAAGCTCCATGTTTAGCAGTTTGAGGAATCGCCATACAGCTTTCCATGGTGGTTGGACCAGTTCACATTCCCACCAGCAGTGTAGAAGAGTTCCTTTTTCTCCACATCCTTTCCAGCATTTGTTGTTGCCTGTATTTTAAATGCGTGCCATCCTCACAGGTGTGAGGTGGTATCTCATAGTGGTTTTGATTTGCATTTTCTTGATTATAAGTGATGTTGAGCATTTTGTCATGCATCTGTTGGCAATTTGCTTTTCGTCTTTGGAGAAGTGCCTTTTGAGCTCTTCTGCCCATTTTTTGATTGGGTTATTGGCTTTTTTTTTTGTTGAGTTGTGTGAGTTCCTTGTAAATTTTTGTTATCAGTCCTTTATCAGATGTATTGTGTGCAAAGATCTTTTCCCAATTGGTAGGATGTCTGTTAGTTTTGGTTAATGTCTCTTTTGCTGTACAGAAGCTGTTTATTTTGAGGTAATCCCATCTGTTTATCTTGTCTTTCACTTCCTTCGCTTTGAGGGATGTGTCTTTCAAGATTTTGCTGAGATGTATGTCATGTAGAGTTTTGCCTATATTTTCTTCTATACGTTTTATGGTTTCAGGTCTTACATCCAGGTCTTTTATCCATTGTGAGTTGACTTTTGTGCAGGGTGTGAGGTAGTAGACTAGCTTCATTTTTTTGCATGTGGCTGTCCAGTTTTCCCAGCACCATTTATTGAATAGACTGTCCTTGTTCCACTGCATTTTCCTTGCTCCTTTGTCAAAGATTAGTTGTTCATAGATATGTGGCTTTAATTCTGGGTATTCTATTCGGTTCCATTGATCTTTCTGTCTGTTTTTGTTCCAGTACCATGCTGTTTTAATTATTATGGCTTTGTAGTATAGTTTGACATCAGGGCGTGAAATTCCTCCATTTTCTTTCTTTTTAGTTAGGAGGGCTTCAGCTATGTGAGGTTTTTTGTGGTTCCATATGAATTTCATCAGTAGTCGATCTATTTCTTAGTCTAATTGATTTATTTGAGAGGTTTAAGAACCTTAAGTTGAGAAGGAGGAAGTAAAACAAAGAAAAGAAGACAGGGTATGCTATCAAGCCAGCTAACATCATGAGCAACTTGAGTCTAATCCCAGGGGAAAGGTAAACAAATGGTCTCAAACACATGCCTCAGAGTTATCTGCATTCAAAGAAAAGGCTGGAGTATTTAAAAGCCAAATCCTGCCAGTGATGGTGAAGGGTGGCTGCCATAGGTGAAGAAGTGGGAAAAATTGATTTCCCAGCATGTTTAGCCTGTCTCGTTTAGGGGCAGAACAGTCTTCTGCAGTTTTCAAGACAGTCTTCAAAGAACTGCAGATATTGACAGCTGGGTATCTGCTTGAACATCCTAAAGTGCTGAGTCCCAGTGTATATGTACCACAGCAGCTCTTGCTCTAAAAATCATTAATAGAATAAAGGATAAAAGCATGCACACATCTCAGAGGATGAAACAACGGCATTTTGATGAAATTAAAGATTCGTTCATGATTTAACACTCTGAGAAAACTAGGAATAAAAATGCTCTTTTTACCTTGATAAAGTCTATTTTCAAAAACATCGCAAACACCATACTCAATTATAATACATTGAATATTTTCCCTTTATATTCAATGGACAATCAAGTTCACTACCCCAAATTTATCTACCAAATATGAATGTTGTTAGAAGTTTTTTTAATAATCTGTGACTGTGCAGAACTCATAAGATCATTAATAGTAGAATATGTAAATAACTGGTATATTCATAAAAAATATAATGGATGGCAAATTAACCAAGAATATTAAAAAATAAACAAAATTGAATCAGGTTCTGAAATATACTAAAAATTCCCTTTCAAAATAGAAAAAAAAAATGTTAAACTTTATACTTCTTAACACTAAAAAAGAGATTCATACACAATTTATAGTCAGGTGTGCTCTGATTCATTGATTGACTGTTGAGGAATAATTTACATACAACATTATATTATTTTCAGGAATATAGCATAGTGATTACATTTGTATACATTATGAAATAATCACCACAAATGTCTAGCTATTTTCCATCCCATACATGATTATAATTTTTTCTTGTGTTAAACACTTCTAACATCTACTCTCATAGCAATGTTCAATCTTCAAATATGCAATACAGTATCATTCACTATACTCATTCTGTATATTACATACCAGACTGGAAGTTTGTACCACTTGACCCATCTTTGTTCACCCTTACCACCACCTCATGCAATCACCAGTCTTTATCTATGAATCTATGAGTTTAAGTTTTGGGGGTTTTTTTGTTGTTGCGTTTTTTTAGATTCTGTGTATAAGCGAGATGTTTTGGTATTCGCCTTTCTCTCTCTAACTTATTTTACTTAACATAATGCTATCAATTTCCATCCATGTTTTTACAAATGACAAGACTCCATACGCTATGATTTATTGAATAAACTGAAACTTCCATATTTGAGTGCAAACCAGAGGTAAAAAAAAAACAAAAACTTTTGTCTGTATAATGATGGAAAGAGCGCTATCCTCTAACCCTTATAACCCTACAGTTCCAATGGTGTTGAAAGTATCCTATTAATTTCAGGATTCTTTATAATGCTGCTGAAAATCTTGCTAGGACAATCATTTTGAAGATCACTGGATTTTTGTAGGATATCTATCCTTCTATGGTAAGTTATTCATTTACTTTTAGGAAGCCATTTAGCATTGTTTCCCAGTAGAGATTATGTAAAGATGGGACACCAAGCACTACGCAACCTATTGGCACTTGGTGTCATGTATAAATTCTAGCACACCACAAGGTCCAGCATCAAGTAGATGTAAAGGAGTTCCTGATAAGATCCTGAAGGTAAAAGTAATTGCAAAAATATTTCAAATTCTCAGTTTCTTTATTCCTTCCTCCCATCAATCCTCAGTCAGTGCACATAAGTGCTTTGAGGAATTTGCTATCAATAAATGAAAAAGCTTAAATTTTGACTGTGGATGATTTTACAACAGCAAATGTTTTAGGTTATATAGAGGAAATAAAATCTGAACTTGAAATATCCAGCAATGAGTACTTGAAAATCAAAAGTGTGTGTGCATGTGTGTGTGTGTGTGTGTGTGTGTGTGTGTGTGTTAGAAAATAATGAAAACAACACTCCAACTCACTAGGGAAAGAATTGTTCTATAAGCAATCTTGAAATAATAATGTAAATAGTCAATATACATGAAATATTCAATCTCACTAAAAATAAGATAAATCAATAACAAGTCTAATGCTTTATAAACATAAACGTAATTTTGAGAAAAATGCTATTTTAAATGTTTTATTATAAAACAAAAATAAATTATATAAATTACATTCTCAACCCAAGTATGTAAAAATTATCATTTAGATGAACTAGAGCATGAGAAGAAATAATAAACACGTAAATAAAGGACTATATTACAGAAAAACCTTAAAAATCAGCTATAACAAAGTTTTTTGAACAAGTAAGAAAATAGGAAAATTCATGGGTGACAGACTCAAGAAATAAACAAGAAAATATTAACTCTTAATAAGAGATTAGGGGCCACCCTGGTGGGACAGTGGTTAAGCGCTGCACTGTGAAGCTGTCCGCAGTGGCAAAACGGCAACACGAGTTTAATGCCAGGCTGGGGAGATTCCCACATGGCGCGGCAGACCTCTCCTGCCTCTTGGGGGCTCTCCTCAGCAGTGTACTTCCATTGATCTGCCTGTTCTGCTCCCCATTCTGTCTCTGGTGAACCCTCACGCCGCCCCACACCTCTGGTCTGTACCCCAGCTTGTATGCATAAATAAATCTTAAAAAAAATAAAAGATTAGACAATAAAATTTACACAAGAGTATAATGTGCATGTCAAGTTAATCTATAGTAGATTTAGATCATGAAAGCTCAAAAATAGCCATGTGTTAACCTCAAGTTCCAACTTAGTGAAACCATTGTGTGTCACCTGCTGGTGGTGCCTCATTCTTGCAAATTAATCTAAAAGGAAATTTGAAAGGATAGAAAGCAAAATTTCATTGAAAAGTAATTATGCACAGTGGTATGAGGATCCACTCCCACATCTATCCTTGGTTCTGGTACCCATGTGTACTGAATTTGGAAAAATCAACAGATTCCAATTCAAAGCATATAACATTAGGGCATAACTGAGTGTTCTGTAGCCATATCTTTGTTTTCTCAGGCCAACCTTTCTGTACTTAATAACCACAGTGCTCACTATGAGCATATATTCTTTGACACCCTGTGCTCTGGAATGATTCCTTGATCATTGTTACAATGATAATGCTGGCAAAAACATTACTTTGGGAAGAAAAATCGACATGTCCACTATTTATATGTTACATACAGAACACTTGGCCATCCCCTCCATGACGAAGAGAATCCAGTGGAATTCACCTAATTCAGGTGTCATGTGGGTCCCAAGTCCTGGGTTCTGCTGTTGGCAGTTGGCTACTCAGCAAGTGCATAGCCATACAGGCTTTGCATGGAGAAGTGTAGTCTGTAGTCATTGAGCCTGATGATAGGTAGTAATAAGAGATGAAATAAAGTAGGATAAGACTGCAATATGGCTAAGAAAATAATGATCACCTCTACAGAAAACAAATGGCATTTGATAAACATTTTAAAAAATAAAAATGTTCTTTGTAAACCCGAATTTGATAGATTCTTTCTCTGCAAGAGGAATAAAACCCATCTTATCTTTACAACAAACTATATTATTAACATTTAAACACTATAACCACATTTATTAAGCTTAGAAACACAACCAGGATCCTTGTTAATATATTTAATATTAAACATCATCCTGATAATCTAGCTAGTGCTAAGTACAAAAATGACAACCGAACATTGGAAAGAAGAATATAATTATCGTAATTTAGAGCTAAATAATTACCAGTTCCAGTTCAAGTCAGAAACAAAACAAACTAGCACAGGAGGGCTAGTAATTAACTCTGATGTATAGAAGAAATATTAATATGCAAAAACATCTTTTCCTTTATGTCAATTAGAACAACATAATATAAGAAAGAAATGCATTTACATTGAGAACACACACACAGACAAATTAAATAAAAATAGCAATATTAAGAAAGATGCCATCCCATAAATGAAGGAAGTTAAAAATATATATTGATGATGCAGAAGAAAATAATCATTGAATCCATAAAATGTTCTAGAATAAATCTTTATTAATATGACAATCTTTTTCAAAGTCATGCATTTTCACACATATTATAGTTAGATATTTTTGGTTATTTTTTTCTTTTTTTTGAAATTTTGCCAAATTACTTTAAACTTGATCTTGGAGATGTAATAAGGGAAGATAGCCAAGAAAAATTTAGAAGAGTAATGAAAGGAGAGTTAACCTCCCAGATAATGAAAGTACAATAATTAAAATAATGTCATTTAGGTCCAAACATTGACAGGGAGATAAATGTAACAAAATGAATGCCCCATAAATAAATGTTCAGCTATATGTAAAAAAATTATACACATGATAAATGTGATATTGTAACCAGAGCCCTGTGGGTTCAGTGGGACAAGGTGGCTTTGTTAGTGCAGAGGCTTTCTGGCTTCAGCCCACAGCCTATTTATGTTCCCCTACCCTTGGCCCCAGCAAGACCAACTCTGGCCATTGCTCCCTGGATCCCACAAGCGCATAAGACTGACATAACCTGAGTGCAAGATGGTCTGGGCAGTCTTATCTCTCTTTTATATCTAGTTCTAAACAGATCAAGTGAAAGCTAAATATACCAATCATGTGTGAGCTAAATGGACAGTCAGATTCAAGCTCAGTTCATTAGTTCTTTATTTGGATTGAAAAATGGAAATGAGCTGATTATTGCTAAACAGTCCAATCAGATGCTAAAGATTGAAAATGAGCCAATCGGGTTTGCAGGATGGAGACCCTGAAGGAGAGGTGAGACAAAAGAAGAATCAGCTTTATTCATTCTGCTCCCAGCCTCAGAAGTAAAATGGATCCTATTTCTGACTTCTGAAGAAAGAAGGATTAAGCAGACAGACACTGAAGTCAGCTCGCAGCCAGCCTTCAAAGAGAAAGCATTCTTCAGACCGCCTTCAAAGTAGAAGAATTCTGCACTCTGCTGCCGAAGAGAGAAGCATTGACCTCCATGGGATTCAGTACATCTCCAAAGATTTCTAGATAACTTCCAGACTTCCAGACCTCCACATCTCCATAGAGTCTTGAAGAGCTTTAGCCACTACACCTGTCTCCAGCCTTGCCACGGACATGGCTACAAGGAGGACTGTCAGGCTTGGCCCAGTGTCTCCAAGAGCTGACCATTGCCTCTGGTTCTCTTGCACTGCCTCCTGGAGCTGTTGAGTCCATCACTATCTGGTCCAGTGTCCAGCCCAGCCGTCAGATTGTTACTGTAGATTGCTGCAGTATCACCTTATCTCCCACAAGTGGCCTTTGGGACTTCTCGATACTGTGGGACACTATCTGGGGTTCGATAGTCATCTTCTTGTGGCCTTAACCTCTCTTTCTTATTCCCCAATCTCTTGTGTGTTAAATAAACCCTGTTGTTGCACCCTGAGCCTGAGTGGTCTTGCAATTGTGTAAATGGGTGAGAACCCACTGACAGTGACCTGTCCCCCACCTTGGGCACTATCCTTTGACCCTGCTTCATCACTGTTTTGTACTGTTTTAAGAGTCTTTGCAGTGTTTCAATATGAATAAACAAATGGTTCCTTATTCAATCAAAAATGATGATTTGATCAAAAGGTGATTGCATAGTCATTATTCACCATGAATCTATGAATAGCCTAAAAGTATTAGATAGTTAAATGGAATAAAAGCAAATAAAAATTGATTTTAAAAGTAAGCATAAAACATTAGAAATAAACAACTATAAAGGAAAGTAATCAATAGATAAAAGACATAGAAATATAAAATCTGTTAGTACAATAAATTTTGAATGACAATAACTCAAAAATAATAATATGCTAAACAAACTCAGATAAGTGATTTATATCCTGAAAATTTAAGAACATAAATATAAAAAAGGCATTAATACCCAGATTAAAAATTGACTGAGAAAATAAAAAATATTTGACAAAAGAAAACATTTAAAGTAGAAAGAAAGTGATACAGAGGAAATTGAGATAAGACTTAATAAAATCATGCAAATATATTTGAAAATGTAACAATGGAAAAAATATAGATAGTACATCATCTTTTCACTTAATAAATATCCTGTAGAGTAATATTTCCTAAGAGATTCTTGGCATTTAATATTGTGAAGTAAAGAGTTGACATAAACCTGAATTTAATCTCTGGCTTTGTCAACTGTTTTATCCCCAGAAACTTTTAGAGCCATTTATTTTAACCTTTAAAGAAATTTTTTACATGAAGTGGGCCTCCCTGGTGGCTGAACGGGTTAAGCACAGTGCTGTAGAGCTGTCGGCTGCCGCGCAAGTTCGATGCCCGGCCAGGGAGATTCCCACATGGTGCAGCAGACCTCTCCTGCCTCACCAGATGCTCCCCTCAGCAGTGTATTTCAGTCAGTCGTCCTGTTGTGCTCCCCACTCTGTATCTGGTGAACCCTCTCACCACCCCCACACCTCTGGCCTGCACCCCAGCTTGTATGCAGAAATAAATAAATCTTTAAAAATATAATTTTTTTTGCATGAAGATATTTATTTTCCACACGAATTACTTGTTTGTTCAGTTTTTGTTAGATTGTCAGTACTCTGTCATTGTTGCCAGAAAATATAATAGACATTTTGAAACCCATTTGTGGCAAAAATTGCTTTTAGTTTTAGTTTTTAGTTTTCGTTCCCAAAGTATACAAGAACTTGTATAACTAAACCATACTATCAAAGAATTAAGCATATGACAATGAATAGTTCATAGACCAGCCGCCTTAACCTGCTTTCATATAAGCCTCCAAGAATAACTTGCCCAGGTTCTGGTATATATTAGGTGAAAAATAAATGTTTTCTCCTATTTTTACTCTTAATAGAAAGGTCCTTTCATATAAAAGCCCAGATTTCCTTTTCTGTGTCATCAGCTTGAAGTTCATCTTTTCTTAGTGATTAATCTGTCCATATATACATGGAGGCATGCATATATGCATGTTTATTTCTGCATTCTCAATTCTATTTCATTGATTTGTGTGACTCTTTTTGTTCCAGTACCATGTTGCTTTAATATTATAGCTTTGTAGTATAGTATGAAGTCCAGGCATGTAACACCATCATTTCCCACCCTTTTTTGTAAGGACCACTTTGGCTATTTGGGGTGTTTTATATCTCCATATGAATTTCAGTAATGTTTGTTCACAAAACACTAACAAGGTTAAAAAAAAAAGAGTGGTCAATATGAAGATATGAAGGGAATTTAGATGCATAATGCTAAGTGAAAGAAAAAGCTACATACTACATAATTCAAACTATATTACATCCAGAAAAGACAAAACATGGAGGCTGTAAAAGATCAGTTGTAGCCAGGGACTTGGGAAAAAGATGGGATGTGATGGGAAAATTAAGGCAGTGAAACTATTCTGTATGATATGACAATGGTGGTTAAATGACATTGTGCATTTGCCAAAACCCATGGAGTTGGGTACATAGAGAAAATAATCTCCAAAGTAAAATAATGACTTTAGTTAATAATTTATCTATATAACATCATTACAAATGTACCACATTAATGAAATATGTTAATAGGGAAAAATGAAAAGAGGGAAGAAAAAGTATATCTTGGTTTTTTAAGCCATCTGCACAATTTTCTGTAAACCTAAAATTGTCCTAAATGTAAAATCTATTAAAAGAAATTAGTGACTAGGATGATTTAAAATATAGTAGCACACTTTACCGTATTACAAAACAAACTACAGGGCCTCCCTGGTGGTGCAGCTGTTGAGCGCTGCGCTGTGGAGCTGTTGATAGTGCGCGATGCGTGTTCGACGCCCAGCCGGGGAGAATCCCACATGGCGCGGCAGACCTCTCCTGCCTCACCCGCTGCTCCCCTCAGCAGTGTATTTCTGATCTGCCTGTTCTGCTCCCCGCTCTGTCTCTGGTGAGCCCCCTCACTGCCCCACGCCTCTGGCCTGTACCCCAGCTTGTATGTATAAATAAATAAATCTTAAAAAAAAAAAAAAAAAAAACTACAGGCCAGCTCAGTTTGGTTTAGGTCAAGGATTTTTATGTGTTTGTAATAATCACTCCCCTGTTACTCTTATTTTTTTTTAATCTCATGCTAATATTATGAATTAAGTCATGAGGTCACTACATTGAACGGAAATTCAAGCCAAACTATAACTAAATCTTACATGCCAAGATGCAAAATAAACTTTAAAATCTTATATTTCTTAAAATTTATGATAATTAAGCAAAAGAACTGTAATACAAAGACTCTTTGACACACAACTCCATATTATTTTCAACATTATGTGTAGTTAGGAATTCCTTTATTATAAGATTTCATTCTGCCTGAATGTCAAATTCAAAGGTGTGAAAATGTGAATTACTGATCTTTAGGCAGGAGCTAGTGGTACACTTCATAAGCTTCTATGAGTTGTGCCTCCATAACCCGAAGCATTGTAGGTTCTAGCCTAAAGTAGAAATGTAATATGCATACATTACAGAAGAGAAGAGAATGAAATGAGAAACATTAGGTAATGAAAATATGAAGATTCGTTGATTAGGTTATTTTTGCAAATGTCTAGGTCCATTGTCCAAGCTTGATAGGCCCTGAGAGGTTTAACTCTATGCATGCTTCACATCCTTTTGACAGTGCAGAAACTTTGGAAAATCATAAAGGTATAAAACTCGTATAGTATTTGTATTTGACTTATAGTTCAAAGATTAATTTCCAAGATTAAGAAGAAAAAAACATTGGTTTCCTTGAAACAGTGTATTTCTTTACCTCATATGGATTTTTTAAATCATCTATTTTGTGTATGCATTACTTCAATGACAGTTATGGATAAGACTAACTTATCTAAAATATTTTGATATATTAAGACAAGAATGCCTTAATTTTTAAAGAACTTCATTCCATTTTTAAATTTTCAGTGATGTTACCTATTTTCATATTCCTTAGCATGAAACAGGCCTATTCAGAGCATGATTGGAATGTTCAGTACTGGAAGACACCTGAATATTTGTTTTGATGTAGCCATGCATTTTATTGTCTGTGCATTGGGGTCATACATGAAGGTGATTTGTGTAAGCTTCTAAAACTAACCAACTGTAGAGACATTATGCTTTCCATTACATATTAATTTAATTTAATCATCCTTCTCCTTATAATTCTAAGGAGAATGTATGTTTGATTGTTGGGAGATGAATTTGCAGATATAAAATTACAAAGATACAGCTATGCTCTTTACATTAAGCAACAATGAAGATAGTCCAGAGAGACCACTCTTAAATCATTATTGGAAGAAATTAAATCAAAATTTCTAAATACAAAATACCAATGCCCTGGGTAGTAAGAGAAATAACAATGCTGGTGCTAAAGCAAAACTCTCAACATAATTAGATTCTGAAACAAAATTGGACTTTGAGGTAAATACTGATGTCACTAGACCTTCTCCCCACAGTACATGGTAGAGATGCAAATATTACACATATAGGCATTAGCCTATATAGTTTCATGGTAGCTATGCATTTATTGTAAACATTTAATAAAGTAAGAGACATACATATTTAAAATCATATGCAAATAGTGTATTGCAAATAGTTTGGAATTTTAATGTTATTCGATTTATTGAAGCCAGTTGGAAACCAACAAATACACCCAAAGAATGGTATGGCTCTTCTCAAAACTTTTCAGTAACTCTCATTTGCTGAAAGCATTCACTCTCTCAGCCCCATACCTCATTAATTTTCCCAGATACCTTCTGGTCCAGCCAAAACCTTATTCACCACATCCCCATATACTAAAATCCATAAGAAATCACCCATGCACTGAGGTTACATATCTCTAAAGTGTCACTCGTTAAAAGACACCTACCATCCTATTCTTCCAAGAAGTGGCAAGTGCTGTGGGAAATGGTCACAATGTCCAGGACAATGACATCTGCAAGTTCCTCACCACTAACTGTGAGCAATTTTCACTCAGAGGAGTAGTCAACAAAGAAAATAAATACAAATAATAAAAGTTGCCTTTCTATTTCATTTTAAACATGTTTGTCCCCTAGGTATGCTGTCTCTCTTTCCTCTGCATTGGCCTGCTCCAACCCTTGCTTGTTTCACCCACTCTTAGCTCATCACACTCATTATCTAAAGTTTCAGATTGTTCCAGGTTTGTACATAAGGTGCTATTGCTACTTGGTGATTTTCACTTTAAATGTCTCATTTGCAGAGATAGGGCTCAGGAAATTTAAAGGGCGTGTGCAAAACAGTACTGACGGTGGAAAAGACAACACTCTATGACACACTATTCCTATTCTGGTGTCTTTTCTCCTATACCATGTTCCTCGCTACAAAATATGTTTTCACAGTGAACTAGCCGGCAGTGAGCCACTTAACCTTCCTGATCCCCAATTTCCTCATCTGTCAGAGGGAATTATGAGTCCTGTCTTACCTAACTCACTTGACTGCTGCAAGCAGCAAATGAGATAATGTATGTGAGGGAGTTTCTAAAGAGCTAATAAAAAATTAAAACTGTCATTTTATTATTTTCACACAGAAGACAGCTGAAGAACATTGTGGTTAAAAATACCAAACTTACCTCTTACTGGCATATACTGAAAGCTTTTTGTGCCTAACGTTTTCCCCAACTATGAATCAAAATTGATGAACTTGATGTTCATGTATGTCCCTGCTAGGGACTGAATTAAGGTTCGGATTAAAGTGTTGTCTTATTCACACCTTCCAAATTTCAGATTAAAATAACCTTTAACAGTGGGTGGAGGATCTATACAATGAAAACTCTAAGACACATTTAAAAGTAAATAGAAGACTCAAACAATGGAAAGCTAAACAAAACAAAGAGTCAGACTAAACCAAATCAATAACAAGCCCTTCACATGTGACTGCAAACCCGAGGCAACCAGAATGGGATGCTGATGGGGCTAGATCAGAGAAGGAAAGAGCCCAATGGATCATGGTGGATAATTATCAGGACATTAATGGTGGGCATTGAGTGAGAGCATGTATTTGTGAAAGTTTGACCCTATCACCCCTTCAACAAATACATAATTACCTCAATAAGCATAATTGGAAAAATAAAATAAATATAAAATCTAAGTTCATCAGGTTTTATAACTATCCATAATAATTAGTGTATATCCTTCTCCTTCTGGTTTATTTCACTTAACATAATTCCCTACAGTTCTCAGTAGTCCACATATAAGTGGTACCATCTAGTACTTACCTTTCTCCTTTGACTTTTTTTTGCTTAAGCATTATCCTCTCCAGTTCCACCAATATTGTCACAAATGACAAGAATTTATCTTTTTTTTTAACAGATTGAGTAGTATTCCATTGTGTATATAGTCCATATTTTTCTAATCCATTCCTCTATCTTTAGGCTCTGAGTTTGGTTCTATAATTTAGTTGTTGTAAATAATGCTGCAATGAACATAGGTGTGCATACATCCCTTCAAATTAGTGTTTTTACACTCTGGATAAATGCCAAGGAGTGAAATTACTGGAACATATGTTTTTAATATTTTGAAGAATGCAGAATGTAGAGAAATAAAATAAAGAAACTGACAATTTTAAACCAGAACAAGCCCTGGAAATATGACTGCAGAATTGAGGTTATTATTGTAGAAGGGGAGGGAGAAGGAGAACAGATGTGGAAGGCAGTTCATTGGTGTATGGCAAAGGACTTTGAGTGCTTTGGTGGTGGGCATGATGTGATAATATACATCTGAGGAGGTATGAACCTATTCCTCTAAATCATATTGCAAACTAATGCTACCTCAATATATATATTTTTTCATATATACATATGGAAAAATAGCCTTTAAGATATCAAAATAGCTACCAAACTTGCAAAAGAGTGATATTTATGATTTCTTAGCTATATTTTTCCTAAGATTGAAATCTCTTATAATTTTAAGAAAACCAATTTATTCTAAATTAAAATGGTCTCATTATAAAGTTTCAAAATAATGCCTACAAAGACTGATGATAACTCACTGTATTTTTAAAGGCTAAGGTTGACAGTGTAGTGACAGATTTTGCAAGGATTTTATGTTACTAATACATCACAAAGCTAGATTTATACCTACCCTTAACAATCACACTCACATGGCAACACCCCAAATCTCCCTGCAGTTTGGGGTGGCTAATGGGCAACAGCAAATAATCCATGAGCAAAAGAATACAGGTCTTTCTCAGAGCTGTGGACACTTGTAAAGTAGGAGGATCTCTGCTCCCCAAACCAGAGGAGAAATTGGAACTGTAGGTGTCTGTCTCTGCCATCATCTCTTCAATGTCAACCTATAAACCAGGTGGTAGTTAGGATAATTGTGTTTCAGTCCAGGAGAAACAGATCAGTTTCTGGACATGTACTTTGAGATCCTGTTTGTTCAGCAGATGTAGACTGGAGATGGGAATTCACAAAGGACCAGGTGGATGTCAGAAGGCTAAGATTAATCCAAATATTCTGAGGGTGGAAAGCAGGCCTTGATGGCAGTCTATTAGTTCAATTTTGAACCCAAAACAGTGGAGTATATTAAGAAGGTTTTATGTTGATCACAAAAATGAATCAGATACATGTGTTGCTAGCAATTTTTAAATAAATGTTGTAAAATATAAAGTTCTAAGTTATTAGAAACCAATTCTAATAGTGTGGTCTAAAAAAATTTAGCCTAAGCATGAGAAAAATCATCTATCAATTCAATTGTTTTAAAATTAAAATTTTTTCTGCCTTTATATATTTTTTAACTGAAGTAGTGTTGGTTTATGTTTTTGTATTTTGGGAAGTATGGAATCCCACCTTCATATTTTATTACCATAGTGCATGCTCTACTGAAGCACCCAGAGTCCACCACCATAGGCTATTGTGCTCCCTTATACTTGAACTCTTATTTTTACTTGTAAAACAACTTTAAGTATTTATAACATCATGGAAAAAAATAATAAAAATATAGAGTTGTATTAAAATGTGACAATGATGGCTAATATTTTCTTCAAAATGTTAAGCACATTGCTAATATATTTACATATATTAATTTGTTTCATTTCCATGAAAATATGAAGTAAGTACTGTTATATTGCACATTTTTGGATGAGGAAACAGATTCTGTGAGACTAAATAATATTTGTAAACTATGGGCCTCCCCAGTGGCGCAGCGGTTAGGCGCTGAGCTGTGGAGCTGTCGGCAGCGCGCCATGCAAGTTCGATGCCCAGCCAGGGAGAATCCCACATGGTGTGGCAGACCTCTCCTGCCTCGCCTGCTGCTCCCCTCAAGAGTGTATTTCTGATCTGCCTGTTCTGTTCCCCGCTCTGTCTCTGGTGAACCCTCTCGCCGCCCCATGCCTCTGACCTGTACCCCAGCTTGTATGTATAAATAAAAAATAAATCTTTAAAAAAAAAAATAATAATAATATTTGTAAACTATTCAGTGTCCTAGAGCGTTTATGATACAATCAGAATTTGAAACATCATTCTATTTCAGACTTTTCCTTATAACAAATATGCTATATTTACAATAATAATATTTATATGTTTTCAACCAAAATATTATCTGTAATGTGTTGAGTTAATTAATTACAGGATAGTAAAAGACATTTTTTAACTCAGACTTTATAATTACAAAAAAAATTCCAATAGTCTGCTAGTTCAGTAATGTAAAAGATCATTCCCTTATTAAAAAAAAAGTTACACACATCTACACAGATGTAGGCAATAGAATGAATATGTATAATATAAAAGACGCTATCCATATGGTTGTGTAGTCAAATCAAAATGGATTTTATTTGCCTAAAATGTTTATGCTGCTTCAGTGGTGAGATTTTACAAAGTTTACTCAAATACCATTTGGTGTTTGTCATTCTCCTTCTGATTTATTTACTATGCTTAGCATAATGTTTCCAGTTCCATCCCTGTTGTCACAAAAGATAAGAGTTTATATTTTTATTGTTGAGCAGTAAACTATTGTGTGTGTATATATATATATATCTATATATATATATATTGTGTATATATATATACACAATACCTTCCTAATCCACTCATCTGTCCACACCATCTGTTGAAAACAAACACTAAGATGTTTTCATAAATTAATTTTGTAAATAGTGCTGCAATGAACATAAGAGTACATATATTTCTTCAAATTAGTGTTTTCATATTCGTTAGATAGATGCCCATGACTGAAATTTCTGGGTAATGTGGTATATCTGCTTTTAATAGAGAAACCTCCATCCTATTTTCCATAAGGATTTGACCAGTCTATATTCCAGTGAACAGTGTATAAATGTTCTATGTCTCTACATCCTAGCCAACACTTGTTTCGTTCTCTTTTAGATGTGACTTTCTCACAAATATGAGATGCTATTTCCCTGTGGTTTCCATTTGTATTTCCCTGATAACAAGTGATGATGAGCATTTTTCATGTACTGATTGGCCATTCTGTGAAAACCATCTATTTAGCTCTTCAGACCATTTTCTTTTTATGACTGGATTGTTTTCTATTTGTTGAGTTGTAAGAGTATATTGTAGATTTTGGATATCAGCTCCTTGTTAAATATATGATGTGCAAATATTTTCTGCCATTCAATAGAGTGTCTTTTTGTTTTAATGATAGTTTCTTTCACTGTGCAGAAGATATTTTAGTTTTGCATAGACCCATTGTTTATTTCATTTTTGTTTCTCTTGTCATTAGAAACAAACCACAAATACATCATTAGATCCCATGTCATAGAGTGTTTTGTCTGTGTTTTCTTCTATTTATTTTATGGTCTCGGGTCTAACATTCAAGTCTTTCAGTAATTAGTTAAAAAAGGTTGGAGATAGTGGTTTAGTTTCTTTCTTTTGCAGCTTTCCCAACAAAAATTGTTGAAAAGATTTCCTTTCTCCATTGTATACTCTTGGCTCCTTTTTCATATATTAACTGCCCATGTAAGTGTGGATTCATTTCTGGGTTCTCTATTCTAAATCACTGGTCTGTGTGTCTATTTTTATTCTAGTAGTTTACTGTCTTGCTTATTATTGTTTTGCAATATAGTTTGACGGCTAAGCGTATGATAACAACATTGTTCTTTTTGTCAGGGCTGATTTGGTTATTCACTCTCTTTTGTGGTTTTATATAATTTGTTCTATTCCTTTGAAGAATACCATTGAAATTTTGATAATGAGTGCATTGGATCTGTGTATAGTCTTGGGTAATATGGTCATTTTAACAATGCCAATTATTGCAATCCATGATCAGGAAATACCATTTCTTGGTATTTTCTTTGTCTTCTTTTAGCAGTGTTCATAGAGTTTTCATTGTCCTTTATCTCCTTTGTTTAGTTTACTCCTAGGTATTTAATTCACTTTCATGCACTTGTAAATGGGACAGTTTTCTTGATTTCTTTCTAGTCTAGCTCACTGTTAGCTTATAGGTATGAAATGACTTTTGTGAGATGATTTTGTAGACTGCCACTATACTGATACATTGTTTCAATTAGTTTTTCCTGTGTACCTCTTGATGTTTTCTATATATATCATTAAGTCATCTGCAAATAGTAATAATTTCATTTCTTCTTTCACAAATTGGATTCTTTTTATAGCTTTCACTTGCCTAATTGTTCTAGCTAAGAATTCTTATACTGTATTGAATAGTAATGATGAAAGTAGACATTGTTGTCTTATACCCGAACTTAGAGAAAAAGATTAGCTTCTCACCATTGAGTGTTTTAGCTGTGGGTTTGTCACACATGTAACATTTATAATGTTGAGTTATGTACTTTCTGAACATTTTTGAGAGACTTATCATAAATGGTCACTGAATCCTATCAAATGCTTTTCCTTTTTCAATTGATATGATCATATGATTCTTTTTTATCTTTCCTCTTGTTGATTTAGTGAATTATGTTAATTGAATTTTGGGGGTTAAACTCTCCTTGTGTCCCTAGAATAAATCCTACTTGGTCATGATGCTTGATCCTTCTAATGTGTTGCTGCACTCAGTTTGCTAAGATTTTGTTGCGAATTTTTGCATCTCTGTTCAACAGGGATATTAATCTGTAGTTTTCTTTTTGTGATGTCTTTATCTGATTTTGGTATCAAAGTGATTTTGGCTTCATTATATATGTTTGGGAGCATCCCTACTTTCTCTTTTACAGAAGAACTTGAGAAGGATAACTATTAGTTTATCTTTGAAATTTTGGTAGAAATCACAATTAAAGCAATCTGGTCCCGGACTTTGTTTTTTGGGAGACTTTTGATTTCCTTGATTGCAATTGGTCTGTTTTCTATATCTTTGAAGATATAGACTTTCTATATATTCCTGATTCATTCTCAGAAGATAATACACACATAAGTATTTGTTGATTATTTCAAGGTTATCCAATTACTAGAATATAGATGCTCATAATAGGTTTTATGATCCTCTACATTTCTGAGACATCTATTGTAACTTATCTTTATTTTCTGATTTTATTTTTAGAATTTCCCTCCGTTTTTTTTCTTTGTTAGCATACTTAGAAGTTTACCTATTTTTTTTTCAAAGAATCAGCTTTTGGTTTCTTTGATCTTTTAAACAGTTTATTAAATTTCAATTTCATTTATTTATACCCTTTTATTTTTCTTTCTTTTACTAGCTTTGGTTTTACCTTATTCTTCTTTTTCTAATTCCTTAAGATGAGAGGTAAGATTATTTAGCTGATCTCTTTGTTATGTTTTCCTTGGATCTGTATTTCTATATATTTCCCTCTGAGTAATGTCTTTCTCAAGTCTCATAGCTTTTGGTAGTTGTGTATTTGTCTTCATCTATTTCCAAGTATTCTTTTCTTTAATTTCTTCTTTAATTTTCTCATTAATTCAATAGTCATTCAGTAACGTGTTGCTCAGTATCCACATATTAGATGCTTTCCCTGCTTTCTTTCTGAGGTTGATATCCAGTTTGGTTCCAATGTGATCAGAGGAAATACTTGATTTTACTTCACTCTTCATGAATTTTTTGACAATTGTTTTATGACCCAACTGTGATGTATCCTGGAAAATGATGCATGTGCACTTGAGAAGAAAAGGTACTCAATTAGGGGAGTTCAGCACCTTATAAACATCTGTTAAGTCCGTGTGGTCAAAATCTTTGTTTAAAGTTATTTATTGATTTCCTGTCTGATTAATCTGTCTATTGGTAAAGTGGAACTTTGAAGTCTCTAACAACTATTGTTTTGCTTTCAATTTGTATTTTCAAATTTGGTAATCGTTACCTTGTATATTGTGTTGCTCCTTCATTCAGTTCATATGTATTAATGAGTGTTATATCTTCCCGCTGCATTGATCCCTTAATCATTATATAATTCTATCTGTCTTTTGTTACTATTCTGACCTAGAAATTTATTTAATCTAATATGGTTATGACTTATCCAGCCTTTTAATTTTTTTTTCCTGCATTCCCATTTGGATATAGGATTCTTTATTAATCATTTACTTTGAGTCTACCTCTATCTTTGAAGCTGAGATGGATTCTCCTGTACCTAGCAGAAAGTCAGGTTTTGTTTTCTGATACAATCATTCACTCTATGTCTTTTGTTTGATGTAATTTCAGCCCATTTATATTTGGGATGATTACTAATGAATAAGGATTTGCTACTCCATTTTGGTTTTAGTGTTTTGGTTCTATATCCTTTTTCTGGTTTCGTGTAGTCTCTCCTTTTCAAATTAAATAATAGAGCTTTTTTCAACATTACTGGTAAGAGAGGTTTGGTGTTGGAAAATTCCTTCAGGTTCTACTTACCTGGGAAGACCTTTATTTCACTCTCATATCTGAAAGAGACTAGAAGAATATAGTATTCTTGACTGGTGATTTATAACTTTAGGTATTTTGAATACATCATCCATTATCTCTGTGACTGCAAGGTTTCCTTAAAAAAGTCAAATGTAAGCCTATTTGGGTGTACTTTTATATGTTACCTGTTTGTTCGGGGTTTTTTGTTTGTTTGTTTGTTTTTCCTAGTCACTTTTAATATCCTTTCCTTGTTTTGAACTCTGTGGAGTTTCACAACTATGCGCCTTGTTGTAGTTCTCATTAGATTTTGATAACAAGGTGTTGTTTTAGCTTCGTAGACTTGTTTATTTATTTCCTTCCCCAGATTTGGGAAGTTTTCATCTACTATTACTTTAGACAAGTTCTCTGTTCCCTTCTCTCTCTCTCTTCACCATCTGATATACTATTATTCTTATGTTGCTTTTCCTAGCAGGAGCAGATTTCAAAGTATTTCATCATTTGTCTTTTTCATATTTCACTATTTTCTTCCACCACCTCTTCTTTGTGAATTATTGTCTTCAAGGTCACTGATTCAATAATCCATTTGGTCTAATCTGCTTTCATAGCCTTCTACAGAACCTTTTATCTCCCCTATTGGTCATTTTATATCCTTTAGTTTCATTATATTTCTATTATATCTTCGATTTATATTTTCTGTTCATTCATGACATTTCTTATGACATTCAGTTGTTTTCCTAAATTTTGTTATACTTATTTGATTAACTTTTTTTTTTAAAGATTTATTTTTTATTTATACATACAAGCTGGGGTACAGGCCAGAGGCGTGGGGCGGCGAGAAGGTTCACCAGAGACAGAGCAGGTAGCAGAACAGGCAGATCAGAAATACACTGCTGAGGGGAGCAGCGGGCAAAGCAGAAGAGGTCTGCTGCGCCATGTGGGATTCTCCCTGGCCGGGTGTCGAACTCGCGTCGCCACTGCCGACAGCTCCACAGCGCAGCGCTTAACCGCTGCGCCACCAGGGAGGCCCTCTCTGATTAACTTTTTAAAGTTGTTTTGTATCAGCCTCCCTGGTGGCACAGTGGTTGGGCACTGCACTGTGGAGCTGTCGGCATCTCGCGATGAGAGTTTGATGTCCAGCCGCAGAGAATCCCACACGGTGCGGCAGACCTCTCCTGCCTCGTCCGCTGCTCCCCTCAGCAGTGTATTTCTGATCTGCCTGTTCTGCTCCCCACTCTATCTCTGGTAAGCCTTCTCGCTGTCCCACGCCTCTGGACTGTACCCCAGCTTTTATATATATCTTTAAAAAAAATAAAGTTGTTTTGTATCACTCTGAATTATTTTTCTGCATTTCTCCCACTTTTTGTAGGTCTTTATCATGGCAATTTTGAACTTTCTATTTAATAAAAAATATAAAATATTTTAAGCCTTTGTGGTTGGATTCTGAGGAGTTTGTTTCTCTATGTTTTTTCATATTTCTTGAGTTCTCAAGCCGCCATATGCTGTGGATTTTTGTCTGTCCATTTTGTTGCTGTAGATTGTACAGATTTAAACTACTCTGTCTTTTTCAGAAAGGTGGTGCTGTGGAATATTTGAATTTGAATATTTGGTCTTTCTGGGTTTCTGTGCATCTGCTATGTAATCTTGCAGCTGCGGGGTCAGAGAGAGGCAGAGTCTTGGTAGGGTTTATTTGCTGTTCTGATATTGAAGAAGGATGAGAAACCACAATGGGGTACCATAGTAAGTTTCAACAAATGGTGTTGAAAACCCAGTTATACATATGCAAAAAGGTGAAGTTGGACTCCTACTTTTTTACACACAAAGTCAACTCAAGATAGATTAAGGATTTAAATAGGAGTCCTGAATCTGTAAAACTGTTAGAAAAAAAATTGAAAAAATTTCTTGACATTAGTTTTAACAATGATTTCATGGGTATAACACCAAAATCATAGGGAATAAAAGCAAAAATAGATAAATGGGGCATCAAATTTAAAAGTGTCTCCACAGCAAGTGAAGCAGTCAATAAAATGAAAAGGAAAACTACAAAATAGGACAAAATTATTACATGCCGCATATTTAATAAAGGGCTAAGATCTAAAATATAAAAGATGAATGTGTTCTAGAGATCTGCTTTACAACACAGTGTCTATAGTTAACAATTCAGTAATATTCAATTCAACATTTGTTAAGGAGAGTAGAACTCGTGTTAAGTGTTCTGAACACAAGCACACACACAAAGAAGAAAAAGCAAAGGGATATAAGGAAACTTTGGAAAGTGTTGAATATGTCTGTTACTTTGATTATAATAATGGTATCATGTTTGCCAGGTTTGTAGACATTAAATATGTGTATTTCTTTATCTCAGTTATACCTCATAAAGCTGTTTTAAAAGGAAAATATATGAAAACAAGATGACATATGAAACTTTGTATTTTGTCGTATTGCCAATTGCTTCTATCAGAACTTGACTAAAATTATCCTGTTCTTTTGAAAATCATTAACTGCTATAAGGTTATGGAATGCCTTAATAAATTATTCTGTCAACTGGAAATTAGCAATTGACCTGTGGATCCTTTTTTAATAAGACCATCCCTGCTGGTATTGATTTATAAGGAGCATTGCTTCCTGTTCCAATATGAGTGGCAATAATTCTTCCTCAGAGGCACCTCATGTTTTTAAGAGTTCCTATAACAAATGAGATTTTAACAAGGAAGGAGTGATATTATGTGATTGGAGGCTGTTTGTTATGCACTGGTGACTTGTTTAATTGAACAGAATCTAGAAGACTCCAATATTGCAAATACACATCAGCAATGATGGTATAACACTTGTCTGCAAACAGAAATAGAACTGAGATGATAAAAGCATGAAATGAAAATCTGATTATGTCGGGTATTCTAAAACTCATGAAGAGAAAAACACTCAGTTTTAATTTGGAGCCATCTAGAACTCACCTAAACATCTTCAATTTCCAAAATAATATTTACTTATTACAGAGACAATAAGGAAAAATTATATTTTTTACTGTAATATATGTTGAGCAAACTTTGGATCATATGACATGCATTTATGATAAAAAGAAATCACTTAGCAAACTAGGAATCAAAGTGAATTTTGAACCTGATAATGTATACAACAACCACTCTCCTCCCCCCACCCAGTAATTAATCCATTTAATATTAGAATAGTTGGTCTGTTCCTTTTAAAGGCAGGATCAATTCAACGACAACTGAAAATACTGCTTAGTCATTAGCAAAAAGGTTTGGAAATAAATGAGAGGTTTGCAGTTACAAAGAAAGAAATAAAATTGCTATTGCATATAATTACAGAAAATGGGCCTTATTTTAAAAAATCAGAGACATCATGGAAAAAATTGCTAGAAATTGCCAGTAACCAATAACTTTAGAAAGTCCAAATTCAATTAATAAAATTCAATAGCTTGTCTATGTATCAGAAATAACCAATTATATAATGTACTTTTAATCAGATGCATTCCCAATAGGAAATAAAGGAATACCGGGCCTTCCTGGACAATGAGTTAAGCACAGCACTGTGAAGCTATCCAGAGCCACTGCAGCATGAGTGCGAGACCTGGCCAGAGAGATTTCCACATGGCGCAGCAGACCTCTCTTGCCTCGCCTGCTGCTCCCCTCAGCAGCGTCCTTCAGCAGATCTGCCTATTCTGCTCCCCACTCTGTCTCTGGTGAATCCTCTCACCACTATAGACCTCTGGTCTACACCCCAACTTGTATGCATAAATAAATAAATCTTTTTTTAAAAAGGAGTATCTAAGAATATCAAATACCTAAGAATATCTCTAAAAAGAAATATAAAACTGTTCAAGAGGAAGCTATTAAACAATTTATTTCAAAATAAAAAAGAAGATCCTAAAAATGGGGAGATACTTATTCTGTGTTCATGGATGAAAAGCCTAAATATTGTAAAGATGCCAATACATCCTAAATTAATCTCTTAATTTAATGTAATAGTCATAAAAATCTCAACAGTTTTGCATAAATCTTGACCAGATTGAAAAATCAGTGAAAATGGACCTACAAGAAAGATCATGATTGTGGAATGTTCATCAGGATAAAGAGCAAATCTTTAAAGCCTCCAAAAATGAAAAGTAAGTTACTTACAAAGGGTTAGCACTCTTTAGAGCAACAAACTTTTCAGTAGCAAGTCGGAGTCAGAAAAACATAGAATGACTTCAAAATTGAAAAATGTGAAGAAAACAAAGAAGGATGGGAAGAATGAAGTGGGGAGAAAGAGGAGGAGGAGGTTAGAAGAGAAGGGAGGAAGAAGAGGGAGAGTGAGAAAAAAAACTACCCACTCTCAGGAAGTTACTAAAGAATATATGTCATTGGAGCAAAGTAAAAATTAGATGAAGGAACTGGAAGACACAGAATATATAGGATGAGACGAGAAGGAAAATATAAGGGAGGGAGGTGTGATATTTGTCTTAAGTTTTATTGTCATGGAAGAGCTTTATAACCCTATACCTAAATCAGCAATTCTCAAAGAATAGACCCAAGTTCGCTTTAAAGATTGTTAAAAATATAAATTCTCAGAGCTCTTCCAAGACCTAGGATCAGAATCTCTGGGACTTTTAATCCAGTAGTCATAGTTCATCAAGCCCTCTTAGTGTATCTGAAGCTACACGAGCATGAGAATCACAGGCCAAGTGTACTCTAACACTCAACTCTCTTTCATGTAACTATTGTTTTCCTAAAACTGTTGAAGCCATCACATGTAGATTTTTCCCATCAACTTCATACATATTTAGAAAATAATGCATGCTATATGCTGACATCTGGGAAAATATAGAAATAGATAAGTGAGAGAGAAAACACACCTACCACTCCACAATCCAGAAAATATTGTCTTTAATTGATATTTTGTGTCTACATTTGCATTATGTGGTATGTGCATTCTTATTATTTTTATTTAATATTATATAATAAGCTTTGCTCATGTTATTGAAATATCTTCCAAAACCTTATTTATTTTAATTTTATTTTTTTAATTCTCTTATGTCAATGTTCATTTTTGTACAATTTTTGATTTCCCCCCTCAGGTGTAGTCACCATAATTCTCCCACCACTGTGGCACTGTGACCATCAATATATTCTCTTGTGCTCTTCCCTCCCCTGTTTTGACTCCTCTCCTTCCCATTTTCTTGCTGTATGCCTTAGACCTTAGATGGAGGACTTGCCTGAAAATTTTGTCTATTTCCTGATCCTTTGTTTAGTTTCCCTATATTCCCCCTATAAGTGAGATCATCTCATATTTTTCTCTTTTTCCTTCTGATTTACCTCACTTAGCATAATCCCTTCCAGCTCCATCCATGTTGCCACATCCCATTATGTATATGTACCATATCTTCTTGATACAGTCATCTGTTTGGGGGATTTAGGTTGTTTCCATATCTTGGCTATTATAAATAGTGCTGCAATAAATATAGTAGTGCAGGTTTCCTTTCAAATTGTGTCTTTGTGTCCCTTGGGTATATTTCCAGGAGTGGAATCACTGGATCATATGGTAGATCCATTTTTAGTGTTTTAAGGATCCTCCACACAGCTTTCCATATTGGCAGGACGTACAGGATGCCAGTAGCTGTGCTAGCCATCAAGTTAATGACCAGAGCAGTGGGAGAGAAGGTATCTCACTCAACAAAATCCCCAACTGCAGCAGAACAAGCCCCCCAAAAAAAACCAATTAGGAGGAAGAAAAATGCTAATGACCAAAAAGCCTTCAGAGGAACAGTACAATACAGAGGGAAAATAAAACCCCAGAAACAAACCACAAAATCATGGAAGAGTTTACATACCTATCAGACAGAGAATTCAACAAGGCCATGATAAAACAAAAAAAAAAAAAAAAA
>PVIJ01012902.1:0-22386 GCA_004024925.1 Scalopus aquaticus | reverse complement strand
CTTAAACAAGAAATAAGAGAATTGCAAGGGGAAGAAAAAAATTCCCAACAAAGTCATGGAAGTAGAATAAATGAAATGGAAGAACGAATCAGTGATCTGAAATGAGAAAAAATGGTAAGAAAAAAAGAAAGGAAGAGAAACAAAGGGAAAAAGAATGAAGAAACACATCACGAGGAAAAATAATATAAGAAACATACGAATCCCAGAAGGAAGAGAGCGAGCGAGTGAGCAAGAGAGAGAGAGAGGGTACTGAAACTATTTAGGGAAATAGTGGAGAACTTCCCAAACATGAAAAAGGCAATGCATATAGAAAAAAGAAAGAAAAAGTACACCAAGGTACTCAGATAAAAAGAAAATTACAACAAGACATATAAGAGAAAAACTCCCAAGAGTCCAATACAAAATAAATAAATAATCTATAAAGGAACACCTATTAGACTAACACTTATTATGTTACAAGGCAGGGAGAGGGGCACCCCTGAAACCCCAGACCTGCCTTGTTCTAAATGGGTTCTGCCATCCACCGCATCAATACAAAACATATAGGACCTTTTGTGGAAATAGACTTTAATACAATTAGAAAAATACAGAGAAGAAAAAGAATATATTTTCTAAGTCAAGCATCCAATGTTATCCAACTCCTCGTGGGTAAAAGTCCATCCAAATGGGATTGGCCCAAAGCAAGTCCTGAAAGCCTGCCACAAGTCTAGAAGAGTTTTTGGCAGGGACCCACACATAAGGGTCAGAAACAGCCAGACAATTCTGGGAGGAACCAAAATACCTTTCAGCAGGGACCTGTACAAAATGGTCAGAAACAGTCAGACAATTATGAGAGGAACAGAACAAAATCAAAACCAAAATCAACATAGCCATCATTAACTTCCCCACAGGTCTCTCACCCACATCTATTTCAATCAGTCCAGGCCAGTGCAGCTTCTTTACAAGTCTCTCAGCTCCTTGGGCCTCTTCTGGCTTTCCATCCTTCTTTCTCCTCCTGTCTTCTGTCTGCAAGTTCTGTCTCCTCTGTGTGTGTCCTCTGTGTCTGTGTTCTGTCTCTTTTCTCAAGCTTCTTATATCCTGCTCAGCTCCACCCTACCTTGGGTAGGACAGGGAACCTAAGACACACTCTTTTTCCTGGGGACCACCCTGTTACAATTAGACTAGTGTGTCTGAAGAAACACTAAGGATGAGAATGGAATGACATATTGAAAATACTACAACAACAACAAAAATGTCAGCCAGGAGCACACCATCATACAAAGCTCTCCTTTGCATATGAGAGATAAGAGCCTTCTCAGAAAAGAAAATCTTAGGAAGTTTGTATCCACTAAACCCCCACTCCAAGAAATTTTAAAAGAAGCATTAGGATCTAAAGCAAAGAGAGGAAAGAACATAAAGACTGAATAAGAAATTACTACCACAATGCTAGGAACAAAATAGCAATAATGGGCATTTAAATCTCAATAATCACTGTAAATGTTGATGCATTGAACGAGAGAGAGAGAGCGAGAGAGAGAGAGAGAGAGGGGGGAAGAAAGAAAGAAAGAAAGAGAGAGAGAAAGAGAGAGACAAAGAAAACGATAGACTATACAGTTGGATTAGGAAATAGAATCAAATCTGCTCAAAGATAAACAACTAAAAGAAAAAGGATGGAAAAACAATCTTCAAAACAAAGGGCACCCAAAAGAATGTATATTCAGCAAAGAAAGGAGCACCAAAATACATCAGATAACTACTATCAAATCGGAAAACAGACCATATTTATATGTATATATGTATATATGGTCAGACTTCAATACCCCACTTTCACCAATGAACAAGGAGATCAATGACACAGGAAAAATAAATAAGGACATATTGCCTTAAATAAAGAACTAGATCACATAGTTTCAGTAGATATTTATAGGACATCATGCTCCAGAAAAGCTGAATACACTTTGTTCTCAAGGTCATGTGGTTCATTCTCCAGGCTTGAACACATACAGAGTCACAAGACAAAACCAACAAATTCATGAGGACAGAAATCATACCAAGATTCTTCTCTGATCATAAAAGTACTGAACTACAAATAAACTACAAAAAGAAAACAAGAAAATGCATTAAAACCCAGAGGCTGAAAAATGTACTACTGAACAACCACTGAATTAATGAGGAAATCAAAGAAGAAATTAAAAAAATAATTCAAGGCAAATGATAATGAAGACACAACAACATTTCAGAATGCAGGGACATAGGGACACAGCAAAAGCAGTTCTAAGAGGGAAATATATTGCAATATGGTTCATAATTAAGAAACTAGAAAGAGCCCAAACAAACAAACTTGTCACTCACTTCCAGGAACCAGTAAAAGAAGAACAAACAAACAAAAAATACAAAAGCCAGTTTAAAAAAAAAGGAAATAATAATTATTACATCAGAATTAAATGAAACAGAAAAAAAAGTCCAAAAGATCAGTGAAACTAAAAGCTGGTTCCCTGGGGGAGTGGAGGGGAGGGGAGAGACAAAATAGACAAACCTTTAGCTAGGCTTGCTAAGAAAGAGTAAGAAAACACAAATAAAAGGAACTCTCCTACACTGCTGGTGGGAATGAAAATTGATCCAACCACTATGGAAAGCTATATGGCATTTCCTCAAACTGCTAGAAATGGAATTTCCATATGACCCAGCAATACCACTACTGGGAATATACCCAAAAGACACAAAAACACTAATCCGAAAGGATACATGCACCTGCATGTTTATTGCAGCACTGTTTACAATAGCTAAGGTATGGAAACAACCCAAATGCCCAAAAATAGATGACTGGATCAAGAAGATTGGTACGTATACACAATGGAATACTATTCAGCATTCAAAAAAGACAAACACATGCAATTCGCAGCAACATGGATGGACATAGAGGGGATCATGATCAGTGAAATAAGCCAGAAAGAAAGAGAAAATTATCGAATGGTTTCACTTATAACAGGAATATAGGGGAGCCAAATAAGAAAGCGACATTCAGCAGGGGAGGAGGGGAGGGGGAAGGCTCAAGAGGGGGGAAGAGGGGAGCACGGAGGACTATGGTGATGGCTCCATGGGTGAACAGGTGGTGGGTAACTTATGGGGAACACACAATAATGTAAAATATACGAATAACAAAAATAAATAAAATATCTATTTAAAAAAAAGAAAAAGAAAACACAAATAAATAGGATTAAAAATGAAATAGCAGTTACAACAGACACTGCAGAATTTCAGAGGATAATAAGAGATTACTGCAAACACTTATGTGCAAACAATTTAGCAATCTAAATAAAATAGACAAATTCTTAGAATTATACAATCATCTAAGACTGAATAAGGAAGAAATAGAAAACCTGAACAAACCAATCACAAGCAAATAAATTGAAACAGTAATCAAAATTCTCAAAAATAAAAAAAATTCTACTAGATGGCAAAACTTCTCAAGTGGGTTCCACCAAGCCTTCATAGATGTCAATATATTCTGAGAAAGCATTTGGTAAGATTCAGTGTCCATTTATGATGAAAACCTTAAAAAAATTGAGAAAAGTGGAATGTATATTAGCAAAATAAAATCATATATTACAAAGCCATAGCTAGTATCATTCTCATTGGTGAAAAACTGAGTCTTTCCATTAAGATCTGATACAAAACAAGGAGGTCCCCTCTCACCACTTCTATTCAACATAGGAATAGAAGTCTTAGCTAGAGCAATTAAGCAAGAGAAAGCAATAAAAGGAATCCAAAATTGGAAAGAAGTAAACCTATATTATTAGCAGATGATATTACAATATACATAGACAACCTCGGGGACTTCATGGAAAACTGACTGTGACAATAAATCAATTCGCTCTCCTAATGAAAAAGGGGGAAATGTATTTATCACACTTCCAGACTTCAAACTATACTATCAAGACATAATAATCAAAACATCATGTTACTGGAGCAGAAACGGACAGAGACCAATAGAATAGAATTATTTATTTTTTATTTTATTTTTGTAAATAAAACCACACATTGGTGGACAACTAATCTATGACAAAGGAATAAAGTTTGCATATACACTGGAACAAGGAAGGCCTCTTATAAATGGTGCTGGGAAAACTGAACTGCCACATGCAAAAGAATGAAAATAGACCATTATCTCATGCCATACATGAAAATCAACTCAAAATAGATAAAATATTTGGACCTGAAACTATAAAATATGTGGAAGAAAACACAGGCAAAGCACTCTATGATGTAAACTTTAGAAGCATTTTAGGAAAAATAAATATTTTCACACCATATATCTGATAAAGAGTTGATACTAAGAGCTGATAGAACTCAACCAAAAGAAAGCAGAATACCCAATCAAAATATTGGCAGAGCTCAATAGGTACATCTCCAGAGAAGACATGCAGATGGCCAACAGACATATGAAAAATGCTCATTATCTGATACGATGATATAGAGAACTCTAAAAACCCCACAGAAAATTTAATTAAAACAACAAACCAGTTCAGTAAAGTAGCACATTACAAAATCAACACACAAAAACCAGTAGCCATCTCATATGAAAACAGTCTGAAGAAGAAATTGAGATAACAATCCCATTTACAATTGTACCAAAAAAAATTAAATACCTGGGAATAAAGTTAACAAAGGAGGTGAAAGACCTATACAAAGAAAATTACCAAACATTGCTAAAAGAAATAGAAGATTAAAAAAAAAAAGGAAAGTCATACCCTGCTCATGGATTATAATAATTACCATTATCAAAATGGCCATCCTAGCAAAAGAAAATTACAGATCCAATGCAATTCCAATAGAAATTCCAATGACATTCTTCAAAGAAATAGAACAAATGATGCTGAAATTCATATGGAATCACAAAAAAAACTTCAAATAGCTAAAGCTTTCCTAACCAAAAAAGGAAAGAATGGAAGTATTACACTTGCAGACTTCAAACTACACTACAAAGCTATAATAATTAAAACAACATGGTTCTGGAACAAAAACAGACACATAGACCAATGGAATAGAATTGAAAGCCCAAAAATAAAGCCATGCATATATGGTCAACTAATTTATTACAAAGAAACAAGGAATGTGCACTGGAACAATGAATGTCTTCTCAATAAATGGTGCTGGAAAAACTGGACCTCTACATATAAAAGGATGAAACTAAATTACAACCTCACAGCATACACAAAGCAAATTCAAAATGGATAAGACTTGAATGCAAACCCTGAAACCATAAAATACATCAAAGAAAACACAGGCACAACTTTCTATGACATTTCTAACATACATCTCAGAAACATCTTTGAGGACTCATCCCCAGAAGCAAAGAAAACAAAGGAAAAGATAAACAGCTGGGACTACATCAAATTAAAAAGCTTCTGTACAGCAAGAGATAATAACGAAAATGAAGAGACAACCCACATATTAGGAGAAAATATTTGTACTCAATACCACCAATAAGGAACCGATATCAAAGATCTACCAAGAGCTTACTTAATTCAACAAAAACAAAGCAAACAATCCAGTAAAAAAAAAAAGGGGGGGGGGAAGACAAACTAAAATATCAGTTCTCCAAAGAGTAAATGCAAATGGTCAACACTTATATGAAAAAATGTTCAACATCACTTATAATCAGGGAAATGCAAATCAAAACCACAGTGAGATAACACCTCACACCTGTGAGAATGACACACACACACACACACACACACACACACACACATACACACACATAAACAAGAAGTACTGGGTATGATATGGGGAAAAAAGGACACCTATTACGCCATTAGTGGAAATGTAATTATTCCAGTCCTATTGAGAGAAGTGTGGAGATTCCTTAAAAGACTAAAAATAGATTTACAATATAACCCACAGGACTTCAACTCCACCCCTAGGTATCTTTCCAAAGAGTACAAAAAACTAATTTGAAAGGAAATCTCCACTCTTATGTTTATAGCAGGACTACTTACAATAGCGAAGATATGGAAACAACCTGAATGCCCCAAAAGATATGATTGGCTCAAGAAGATGTGGTATATATACACAATGAAATTCTACTCAGTAATCAAAAACAGACAAACTCAACTCATTTCAGTGACATGGGTGGGACTGGAAGGGAATATTTTAAGTGAAGTGAGCCAGAAGGAAAAAAGAAAAATACCAGATGATTTAACTTACATGAGGAGCTAGAGAAAGCAAACAAAAGATCAGATAAAACTCTAAGACTGACACTTGAAACAAACTGTTGATCTGAGACACTCAGGAGAGTAGAGGGAGAGGTAGGAAAAGGAGGGGAATAGAGAACAGGGGCAGATGAGAGCAAAGTGGAGTGTGGTAGAGGACTGCGGGCACTTTGGTGTGAGAAAACTATGGTGACCACACCTGAGTGGAGAAATCTTCCTTATTTTTTTTTTTTTTATACATACAAGCTGGGGTACAGGCCAGAGGCGTGGGGCAGCGAGAGGGTTCACCAGAGACAGAGCGGGTAGCAGAACAGGCAGATCAGAAATACACTGCTGAGGGGAGCAGCGGGCGAGGCAGGAGAGGTCCGCCGCGCCATGTGGGAATCCCCTCAGCTGGGCGTCAAACTCACATCGCCGCTGCAGACAGCTCCACAGCGCAGCGCTCAACCGCTGCACCACCGGGGAGGCCCGAGAAATTTTATATTGTGAAAAACTTAACAAAAATGAGCTAAAAAGTTTTTGTTGAAAGTTGATAATTTAATTGACTTGTGAAAGTAAACTATAATTTTTCCCTAGGAAACAAATAGGGAAGTTAAAAAGGGGGGGGGGCAGGAGGCTTGCCGGGGAGACTCATTTAAGGTAGAATAAGTAACATATACAAATACAGAGGTGTTAAATGATGAGGATTCAGAAAACGGTGCTTTGCTTAGGTAACCCTAAGGATAGGTGGGTAGAATTATAGGAGATAAGAGTGGCCAAAAATATTGATACAGATTCTTTTTAAACTGTTGCAAGTAGTATAAACTTTATTTAGAGATAATAGAGATCATTGAAAATTATTTAACCCATTATTTGTATTATCAGGATTGTTTTAAAATGGAAACTGACGGTAATGAAGAAGACAATTAAAGAAAATCTACACATGAAGTATCACATCTTGAAACCATCTAGAAAAGAGAAGGCCTTGAGAACGAAGTCGGGGCAGTGCAGAAATGACGGATTCCAGGTCCACTTCAAGGAGCAGAATAAATACACTGAGATTTTGGTGCTACATAACATTTATCACCAAATTTTTTATCTTGGTCAAACAACATGGGAATTTTGCACTAGAGGTTTAGAGACTGTAACGAACAGGGAGCAAGCACACATTTACACACTTTTTAAAAATCTTTTATTTGGGGTGGGTTTTCACTGCCATTTTCTAAGCTGCGTTGTTTCTCCACATACTTTCTTACAATCATTACTACATTTATCAGACAGTGCTCTTGACTAAGATTTTCATAATTCACCTAAAATGTGTTTCTTATTTCCAGTGCTGGAAACCCAAATTCTATGCTTAATGTCTTCTTTTTGCTCCTCTACATGGTTTTTGTCTTTCTCTTCCCTGTTAGGTGTCCCATAAGTGCACATTTATCACTGTGATATGATCAAGAAAATGGTTATCATGCCTCCCGGGTTGATAGAAGGGACTACCAACAGGGAACACCAAGAGAAAGGAAAGGAGCAGAGAGGATGGGGGCAGGGGTTCAATGTCCAATCCCCCTCACCACAGGAGAGCTGCTGGAAGAAACCCCATCCACCATATTAGAATGTTCCTGCTCTGTTACAACTCCTACTCCCTCTCCTTCTCCTCTTCTTCCCTCTGCAGTTTGGTTTTGAGATTCTGGTTACTTCTTTCTCCCCTCATTTATCCAGGCATAGAGGCGGGAATGGAGCCCCAAAACCCATTATTGATTCAGCATACGGTACTTTCCCTATTGGTTTCCCCACATTCTGCCCACATCTATGTAAATAGTGTCTTGATTAAACTGTTGTGAAATTGCTCAAACTGAGTATAGCATCTGTTTCCTGCTGGGATGTTAACTGATACAGAAATTGGTACTGAAAATAGTTCTAGCAAACAGACCCTTCCACATGGGATTCTGTTACTGGGTTACTCTCCTTGACATAGGGAAAGGGGACATGAGTGTCTGGGGGATCATGATAATAAAATTAAGGTAGAGTAAAATGAACAGCAGAATTGGAAAGTCAGTTCTTTTTAACAATTAGTCTTTATAGTGATAATATTAATTAAAAGATTCAGGCATTAGGTAGCTATTTTCCGATCATTCAATTGGTAACAATTTTGTTTCCCTGGGAATCTTTGATGATTATCTGGGAAACTGATTTTCACAACTTGGGGGTATATTTACTACTGGAATCCAGAAAACAGAGGTCAGGGATGTTGTTAAACACACTACAGGGCAGAAGACAGCCATCACAACAAATAATTTTTTTCCCCAAAAAGTCAACAGAGTTAAGAAAACCTGCCCTGGAAAGAGATAGGGAGCAATGAATGTTAAACTGAAAATATGAGCAGAAATCAGAAAGTCTCAGTGACAAATTAAAATAGATCCTCATCTTCTGGCATTTGGAGAAGGCAGGGCCAAGAAGCAAGCCAGAGGTCTGATTATAAACTGCAGATGAAACTTCAACCCTCCTAGGTCAGTTTCACACCAGGGCAAGGGTTCAGCTGAGGAATATGTAGTCCTCAGTTTTGGGACAGGAACACTGGGCCAAAGAGACAAGATAGGGAGATTGAGCGCCCCAATTCTGAAATTCTTGCAAGTAGAGCAAGTACATAATTTCCCCATAAAAAGGAGTCTGACCACTATGGTATTAAAAGTTAATTCATGTCTTCACTTAATGCCAGCATACCCACAAACTGATGTGAATTCTCTGCAGAACACAACCTCTACCGCTTGCCTATTGCTCATAATTACAGTTAGAGTCCAACACACAGATGTGACAGAAAAGTACTAGGTCTCTGGAAACAGAAATATACAAAAATAAGTAGAGTATTAAGCTAGGCTCCATAGGCAGAAGACTGGGGAGCATGAAAAAGACTAGAAGCTAAGTGTGTTAGAGAAGGAGGACTAAGCGTGGTTTTGAGCAGGCTATGTTCAATAAAATCTGTACTTGCTACAGATCTGGGGTGTGACTCCTCCTCTAGGTTGGCTAATTGAAGTTGAACTCAACAGTCTGTGAAGTGCTGCAGCACAGCAGCTTCCCTGGCCTTGCCCCAGTAGAGATTTTCTGATTGTGTATAAGTCACCTGGAATACTAAATAAAAATGCAGAACCCAACTCTTACTACCACCTTAGAGCAGTGTTCTCAAACTTAACCCACAGAAGAAGCACTTAGGTTCAAATTCACAGAGTTCAGGTTCTATACCAGATTAAGTCAATCAGGATCTCCATGATGAGACTCAGGCTCAGTGATCTTTGAAGTTTCTGGGTGATCCTAACCTGCATACCACACAAGGAGGGATTCTGAAGTTCCAGGAGAGGAGGGAGCTACTGAGGAGGGACACAAAATGTGAATGCAGGAGTTCTTCAGGAACCTTTCCCAGACTCCCCAGAGTAATCTAACTCTAACAACTTTAGTGTAACAGCAGTGAGAATAGAGATATTCAAGATTTCCACACCAAAGTTCTGAACTGACTCTATCTAACCTTAGATACCAAGAATGTGCCACAATGCTCTGGTCAGATAGGTTTAGTAGGGGCATGCCAAATGAACTCTGATGTGAGCTCTACCCACCGTGGAACAGTAAGACTCTAGATCCATCCTTTGGCGTTTCTCCAGGACTATAAAATACAGTAAGGATGAATATACTTAGTTATTGTCAGGACTGTCTTGTCTATTTCCTGACCAATAGAAAGTATTATAGTAAAAGAGTCCAGCTAGAAGTCCCTTGACTTAGTACTACATTAACCTCACTGAAAGAGTTAATCAAAATAACATACCACCATTCCAGGGAATTCAAAAGAAACATGAGCCTCTGAACACTTGAAAGATACTTGGATAAATTACTGCATTTCCATTCATCACCTCTGCTTGACTGTTACAAAAGTGAGTGGTGGCCTTCTTCTCACCAAAATGAGCACTAAACCCCAATATGGCACCACTCACCAAATGACCAACCAGCTACTTTAGGCAGGTTGGAAATCTCAAATTCCTTTCATCATGGAAGAAATAGTATTTCATCTTCATGGAACAGATACAAGTTCAGGGTAAGAATCAGTCCTCCTTACTCCCATCTTTGTTAATGCCAATATCTATCGACCTATAGAATGTTATTTCCATCATCCTGTAACCCTGCCCATATTCCTACTATTCAAGGAGCTTATTTTATGGTACAGCATTCATGACAATGAAATTCTGTTCTTAACACCAGCCCTTTCTTCCAGAAACAGAAGATCAGTAGTATACCAGTTGGCAGATAATATTCTGCTAAGCTAGGGACTACATTAACAGAGGCAACACCATCTTTAACTAGTGGTTAATATAGAGTGCCCTTCTTCCACAGTCAGGTTTAGGACCAATGCAGGGGGTAAAGGGGGCCCTAGGATTATAATCCTCGATGGACATTTATCTCAGTCTCTATTGCCCCAGGGAGGGTTGTTTTCCCTAGGGAACTAGGCATGTTTCTGAGATTTGGAAGCTGAGATTGTCCTTGAAAATTTCAAATGTCTCCTAACACCAAACCAACAGACAGTGAAGAGGACAACTCCATTGTCTACTGTAATTGATACCAACTGGGTCACTACTATACTTTAAGGGCAAGGAATGTTTATATTAGAATCAAGAGATTTTATCACCCAAGTCATGAAGCCATCTGATGACAATAGACCCAACTGAATAAAAATATGAGTCATTATACTAGGCAAAGCCCTGTTTGCTGAGAGGCTAACAATGTAAAGGGAGTACAGAATAGGTGGGAGGAGAATATAGCCATGGTGATAAGTTAGCTGGCAAGATCTTCTTTTCCCTCTGTTGAGGATATAAATTTCTTACGTGGTTGAAGTATAAGGATGGAGGATGAAGGAGCAATAGTATGGACTATATAGATATCTTTCATTTGCCCTCCATATCCACTCTGTACCATTCCCCTCCCCCCATCCTCACTGTATGCCCAAGAGGTCAACCTATAATAATTGAATCTTTGAATTCTGGATTCCAGTTTATTTCAGACATAAGTTCAGAAGCGAAGCAGGGCAGAGAGGAAGGTGGGATATTTATTTCCCTCATAATAGGCTTGTATGGATCACGAACCCCTCCATACAGCTCTCCACTTCTCCATATTCTGTTTAACTACTTCCTGTGTTTGCACAGGAGAGCTCCACACCAGCCACCAGCATCTACCCTGCCCACATCTTAGTAACAAATCTCTTTATTAAATATGCCTCAAATTAACCATGCTGAGAGTGCCATCTGTTTTTACCAGGACTCTGACTGATACAGTTCCACTTTTAATGAATTTTTTCTGTCCGTACTTTGCTATCTAAAAAGATTTAGGAATTTTCAATTAAAAGAAAAGTTTCCAAAAAGAAAAATAAAACTCATTTTTATTTATTTATTTATTTATTTTATATTTGGGGATGATGAAATTCTAAATAGCTCTGATTTTGGATTTCAGCCTGACAAATCACACTGTAAATAGCTTTGATTTGGAATTGTATGTCCCAGAATCAAGGTTATTTGAAAATTTATTTTACCAAAATCAGAAACCAGGTTTGAGAATCTCAGCCCTCTTATTTAAGGGAAATATTATAACAAACTGAGCATAATTGTAGAAGGAAAGTATAGAAACATTTTTCATGCCTGCATATATCTAATTTGCAAACTACAAACAATATTTAAGCCATTCATTTCAGCTCATTTGCTCACTTATTATGGTTACTTCAATCAGAACTATAGTTCTCTCACTATGCTATTGCCCAGCTGAGAATGCAATTCAGCACCCTATTCTTAGTATAGAGTAAGAATTTCTAAAGAATCTTTTACAAACAAGCCAAAGAAATGAATATATTCATTTCTCTTCAAAAATATTCAACATTTGGGTATAGGCAAAAATGAATACATATCAAGATAAGAGCTACAAAACAAAATAAGCATTCAAAATAAACTGATACTTAATAAGTACAAGACTAAAATTATTTCTATTTTTTAGGTAGCAATGCATGCCTTGTTTTTTCTTGTGATTATGTGTAAGTAAAAAATGCTTTAAAAAGTGCTTAGATAATCACTGACAATAATTCTTCAGTCATAATAATTTCAAAACAGTTTCTCAAACATCTGAATGTTAAATTATGATTCTTTTAAATTCCTATATATATATATATATATATTTTTTTTTTTTACATACAAGCTGGGTTACAGGCCAGAGGCGTGGGGCGGCGAGAGGGTTCACCAGAAACAGAGTGGGGAGCAGAACAGGTAGATCAGAAGTACACTGCTGAGGGGAGCAGCGGGTGAGGCAGGAGAGGTCTGTCCCACCATGTGGGATTCTCCCCGGCCGGGCGTCGAACTCGCGTCACTGCTGCCGACAGCTCCACAGCGCAGCGCTCAACCGCTGCGCCACCAGGGAGGCCCTTAAATTCCTATTTATATAAAGCTCAAAAATTGTAGAACAAGATGAAAGGTACTAAGTAATTCTACAACCTGACCTGAGCTCACAAAAGTTGTTGGAGAGAGCTGTCATATTCAGTAAAGCACTGTCGGTCAGTTGAGGGAGCAGAGAGATGACTACTCTAATATGTTGACATTCCCTCCCAAGCAATATATGTAAGCCTCAAGTGTATTAGAATCACTAGAAATCTTTCAAGAATACCCATGTCTCAGTGGCACTCCATGCCCATTAATTCAAAATGTCTGTAAGCTCCTAGGAAATTTCACAGTGCAGCAAGATTAGAAACACTGCCTTAAAGTATGAGAGAGCATAAGACCAGATGCCACAATGCCTTGGAAAGACTAAAGGCAGCTCTTTCCTTAAAGTTGCCTTAGTGATCTCTAAAAATGGTTCACTACTCACTCACTTGACCCAGAAAACCCTAGAAAGTCATGTAAATCAAGAGGTTTAAAGCTTCATGTTCATGTTAAGAAGACTTGTGAAACTTCCTGGGCCATCAAGGGTATGCATTTCCAAAAAACCACCAAGTGTCTGAAGGACATCACTCCAGAAGCAGTGTGTGACATTCTGTTGTTCCATGATGGAGTTGGTAGGTGTGCCCAAACCAAACAGTGGGGCTGGATGCAAGATTGGTAGCCCAAATGGTGCTAAATTTTTTTACTACATGTGCATCAAATGCAGAGACTAATGTCAAACTTAAGGATTTAAATGTACATTCTCTAGTCATTGAGCACCTAAAGCCCCTAAAATGCATTGTAGAACTTACAGAACTCACGACTGGATGAGCCCGTACATGAGCTCCCCCTGCTACATGAAAATGATCCATATTGAAAAGGGCAGATTGTTCCTAAACCAGAAGAGGAGGCTGCACAGAAGAAAAAGCTACCCCCAGAAGAAACTGATGAAACAAAAACGTATAGCCAGGGGATAAGTTCAACTTAAACTAAATAAAAATGAAGAAAAAACAAGACCAAAGGTAAACTGTTTTAGTGACAACTGATTGAATGAAGAAGTGATGGATGGGCCAACAATTCCTGCTTTTTCTTCAGGATCAAGAAGAGTTGGCTTCCCAAGAAGGAGTCAGTATGTCACCTTGGGAAGACCAAGCTCAACTAGGCTTCCATCCAGGGATGAGCCACCTTGAAGAGACTGAGCATGATTGAAGGCAGAGACCAAGGGCTGTGCAAGTAAGTGGCTGCCGTAGCATCCCTGTTAAGAGGATCATGCAAACCTCCTATGAGTGAACAGTGATACCATAGCACAGTGAGGACTGTAAGTAAAACTGCCTCTTTGCCTTCTATGCCTCCACTTCTAGAGATCAAGAGATAAGCAAGCATTAAAAAAGTTACAAAAAAACAAGTCCAGATGGAATTGACCAACTCCCCACAGTGGACTTTTGTATGTGAAGCTAGTTGTGCTCCAAGTGCAGAGAACCTGAAATTTAAAGGAAGTTTGGTGCTTTGATTGGTATAGCATGCTTTAATTACTGAGATGAGACTGTTCCTGTAACTAAAAATACAGAAGGAAAATTTATTACCTGAGTAGAACCTTAACTTAGGAGTTCTGTGCAAGATTTTATGAAAGTCAAGGAAAAAGAAACTGAAATTGAGGGTTGAAAGGCAATGAGCAAAAAATAAATTTTCTTCATTTTTACACACTTTCAAATTTGGCTTGCTCAACAAAATGGTTACCTCAATGAAATTAAGACAATGGAAGATTCTGTGTCCCTCCAAATGACTGCATGTAATCAGAGTCCCAATTCAGAGCCCTGGTAGCTCTAGTCCGTTGCCATTCGTAGTCACCCAGGCGGAAACAGCACTCTCAGCAAACACCCAAAAGACTAGAATTAACAAAGACTCTATGCACTCTACTAATATGAGTGGTTCAGGACACTGAAGACAAAAATAGGGCGGGGAAGAAAATCTGCTAAAAGTACATGGTGTTGGTGAGTAACATGAGCCTGAAGATTCTAGAAAATGCCTGCAAACTGTGGAATGTATCCAAATGAGAAAACAAGCAAAATACTAATAACATAAAAAATATTTAATGAAGGTCAATATTTGCTCCTAGAAAGGGAACAAACCTTTACAAATAAAAAATAAAGATAAATTTTTGAACCTAACTAGAAGTATCCACAAAATATCTATAGCAAGCACCATATTTAATAGTAGAATAATGAAAGCATTCCTTTTAAGATAGGGACAATAGAATAATATCTACTCTCATGCATTTATACGATATTAATATTATAAGAATTATGCTCTCTGGCCCAGAATTAACATGTTGAAGCCATTATCTTCATCATGACTATATTTGGAAATGGGGCTATTAAGGAGATTATTAAGTTAAATCAGGACATAAGGGTCGGCACCTAATCCACTAGGACTGGTGTCCTCATAGGAAAAGATAGAAAAAAAAAACAGGGATCTATACATAGAGGAAAGAACATGTGAGAACTCAGTAAGAAGGCCATTTGCATGATGATACAGGTCACGGGAGAAATAAGTTCCTCTGGACTGTGACCTTGAACATCCAACCTAAATAAATAAATGGTCAGAAAATAAATTTCTGCTGTTTCAGCACCGTAGCCAGTTATATCTTATTATGGCAGCCTAAAAAGACTGACACAATCATTTTAGAAATTAAAAAAAAAGAAAAAAATTTATAAAGAAATGAAAAGAAGAAACAAGTCTATCTTTATTGCTAGATTATATGTTAATCTACATAAATAGCCCAAAGTACCTACAGATAACACTGGTCAATAGTGAGATTTTTACTGACTTAAAAATGCCCTAATATGTAGTATCTTGGTGTGCTGAACATGAACATAACCGTGAATTTTTTTATTAGCTCTTGTTTTGAAGATATTCCATATAACTCATTTTATATGTTTCACTATGTAAATTTATCCAGTAGGACTGCAACAACATCCTAAATCAGCCTAGAATGATGTAATATTGCATAGCATTGCATAATACCATCATGCACACATCATCCAGAGTTGATTGCATCCTTTTCTGATGCAATGCAATACTACTGCCAGGGGGCTGCTGAAGTAAGCTGACGTCAGCAGTGCACTGGATAAAGCCCTGTCGAAAAGAGTGAGCATTGAAAATATTTCAGACTTTGTGCGAGACAGTTTAAGCTACTGTTCCATAGAACTGTTATTATTTTATCCATTTAAGCACAATACAGAACAGTCATGCCTCGAAAGTGCATTAATAGCGTGGACAATTTCTGCTCTATTTGTGGGGAAGCGACATTTGCCAAATAGAAGGAAAGTATTACTTGTCAAGTGAAGGCTTATCATATTTACTTAGGATACAAGGTTGGTGACCAAGACAAGCCTTGGGCCCCACATATATGCTGTGCTATATGTACAACACAGCTTTCACAGTGGTGAAATGGCAAAAGACCATCAGTGCCATTTGCAGTCCCCATGGTGTGGAGAGAGCCAAACAACCACATTAAAGACTGTTATTTCTGCTTGATTCTTCCTTTTTCTGGTGTAATAACGAAGCAAAAGAAGTCAGGAATAGTCTACCCAAACATTCCGTCTGCATTGAGACCAGTTCCACACGGTGAGAGACTTCCTATTCCAGAACCTCCAGCAGAATATTCTCTTGATTCATCTGATGAGGACAAGGGTGAGCCAACCTGTTCTTCTCCTGTTCTATCAGCATGCAGTGATCCAGATTTTCACTGTGGTGCATTATCAACCCCACACAGACTAACACAGGAAGAACTCAATGACCTGGTTTGTGATTTGGACTTATCCAAGAACAAGGCAGGATTTCTAGAATCAAGACTCCAACAATGGAATCTTCTAGAAGAAGATGTCACAAGTACTTTATATTGAAAGTGCCACCAGCAATTGGAGCCTTTCTTCAGAAAGAAAGTACTCCAGTATTCTGTTCTGATATTGAGGGCCTCAGGAATGCCTTCAAATCACTCATGACCCACAAGAATGGAGACTATTTCCAGACTCTTTGAAACTGAGTCTTAAGGCTGTGCTTTTGCACAGTGGAAACCGTCTGCTGGCTGAATACTGCTGGACACTCCAAGAGATGCTCCTGAACAGCTGTACAAGAGACAAGCAAAGAAATCTAAGAAGTAGTCCATGACTTGATTTTTTTTTTACAGGTAATAACCATAGGCCTATTACTATTGGCATGCACGGTGTGATGTAAACATCAATTTATAGCGCGGACAATTTCTACTCTATTTGTGGGGAAGTGACATTTGTCAACCAGAAGAAAAGTATCTCTTCTCTTTAGTGGTTCCATATGAATGTCAGCAATCTGCTCTAATTTTGAAAAAATGTTATTGGGACTTTTATTGGGATTGTATTGAATCTGTAAATTTCTTTGGGTAAGATTGTTATTCTGACAATATTGATTCTTCCTATCCATGAGAAGGGACTATGTGTCCATTTCTGTGTGATTTCTTTTAACAATGTCTTATAGGCTTCCTTGCAAAGGCCCTTCACCTTCCTTGTTAAGTTTGTGTACAGGTATTTAATTTTTTTGGTGAGATTTTAGATGGGATATTTTGTGTTGATTTTGTTTTCTGCCACTTTACTGAACTGGTATTTTGTTTTAATTAGTCTATCCACAGAAACTTTGGGGTTCTTTATATTTACATATCACAAATAATATAACTTTACTTATTCTGTCCCTATTTGAAATCATTTTATAGCTTTCTCTTGACCAATTTCTCAAGCTAGGACTTCTTATATTATGTTGAGTAGTAATTGTGGGAGTAGACATTCTTGTATCCTAATTTAACTACTCTGTTTTCCATTGGCGATTTCAGCACATTAACATTTAGTGTTTATTGACACATCAAAATCTAGTCCTGCCATTTTGTACTCGGGTTTTTTTAATATATTTTTATTGTTACTTATGTCTTTTACATTTTGTGGTTCTATTTAATTGCTTTTTCAGTTCTTTGTGTTTAGCCTATCTTTGGTTTAAATACTAAAGTTTCCTTCAATATTTCTTGCGGGGGTGGGGGTTGTTCAGTGTTTCCAATCTCAAAGAACTTTTTTGCTCATATCTGAAGGAGAGAGTATTCTTGGCTGGCACGTCTTATCTTGACTTATTTTGAGTATATCATGCCACTCTCTTCTTGCCTATAATTTTTCTTCAGAGAAATTTGATGTTAGTCTAATCAGGAATTTTTTACAGGTTGATTAATTTTTGCTTCCTGACCACTAGAATTTCTCTTTAATCTTTTAGCTTTAGTTGAGCAGTTGTTTTTCAGCCTAATTGCAACAGAGTGAGGTATGATTCCATGTGTTATCAAATAATAGAAATGAATTAAGCATATCTCTTTAATCTTATATTTTAACAATTCATAAATGCTCTTTTAAAATAATGTGCATTTTCCAATAGTTTAGCATAATATCTTTGTGTGTTCATTAGAAAGTCCATGCTAATCATCCTATGCACATTTCTGTCTTCATTGACTTTGAAAATGACAGAATGTCAATTTCTAAGAGAATTATGTTAAAAATGTATAACTCTTCTTCTTTGGAGACGTGTTTCTTCAGCTCTTCTGCCCATTTTTTGACTGGATTGTTCGCTTTATTTTTGTTGAGTATGCTCTTTGATATGTGTCCCTTATCACTTGTGTGGCATGCAAATATGTTTTCACATTCCATAGTATGTCTGTGTTTTGGTTACTGTCTATTTTGTTGCACTAGAAGCTTTTTGGTTTAATGTGGTCCTAGATGTTTGGTTTCTCCTTTGTTTTCCTTAATTCTGGAGATGAGTCCTCAAAGATGTTTCTTAGGTCTATGTGAAGTAGTATTTTGACTGGAGGCAAACAGCAATGGAGGGGGAGGGAAAGAGCTCAAAAGAGGATAGGGAAGAACACAGGGTCTATGGTGATGGTCCATGGGTGCTATGATGGTGGGAGAACTATGGGGATTATACTGAAGGGAGAGCAATGATATAAAAAAATAAATTTAAAAATGTATTACTCTTAAGTTAGATCTATTAATACCTCCTTGTGACTTTTTTCTATTTACACATTTTCTATTTACACATTACACATTCGAATAACACTTTCAGTTACATGCTTTCATGATTTTATTATTAAGTAGTACACATTTGAATATCTAGCAATGATTTTTGATTAAAAATATATTTTGAATATTGTAGTTGCATCCAGTTCCTTACATTGATATTTCCTTTTATGCTATTCCTCATTGTATTACCCCAACCTTTCTTTTTCCTTATGTTTTAGAGCAAGAGCAAGAGATTTTAGTTCATATATATTTAACATCAATATTGATATATTTGGATTTACTTTAACTATTTTTCTTATATGTTTTGCATCTGTTCTACCTTTATATTTTACTTTTATTTAATTTATTGATTTATATGCATTTTACATCATGATTAATTTTTGTACTCTACTTTCCTTTTTTGTTGTCATCTTGCCTGAACAATTTTTTGATATTGTGTATCTCATTTTCTCATACTTTTTCCTTTGCACTGTGTACTTTATTATTTTACTTAAAATAATTTAGCAATTACCCTAAAGTTTATTAGCATATGTTTCTTTTTTAAAAATCATGTATGTGAGAGGTAGAATTATAATCATCTTCTCTCAACTTAAGTGCTTTCACTGTCTAGAATATTAGTTCTCCATTAATACAGTTCTACCACTCTATAAATAAGTTATTTTTATTTGTTTGCTTTGACAATACCTTTTAATCAATATTTCTATTCATTCTCCTTTGAAACTGATAACTTCTGAGATAGTTATCTATGAATTATATTCTTAGGAACTTGTCTAATGGTAATATGATTGTAATCTCTCTAATTTATTTTTCTGATTGTATCTTTACACCAGTTCTTGAAACATTTTTATTCAGTGCCGAAATTTGACACAGTTATCTTATTTTGACATATTAAATACTTTATTTCTGTCATTTCTAATTTTAAACTGTATATTGAAAGAGGTTCATAATTTTTAGGTTATCTGTTGCCTTTTAACTGCTTTGATGACTTTTTCCCATTGACATCCTGTAGTTTCAGTGACAGGACAGTTATAAGGAGGCTTTTCATTGTAAACTGTCTTTTGAGAGGTATAAATTTCCTGTGCTATTGTTTTAATTTTAAGGAAAAATAGCTTAAACGTTTTACAACATATTTTTCCACATCAAAAGATATAATCATATGTTTCTTATGTAATATACTGATGTAATAGATTATTTTATATCTATTTTCATACTTCACTACTCTTGTTTCTGTATTAAAACCTAATTGGTCATCACAGCATATTGTTCTTTTGATGTATTACAGGGTAGTTTTGCTAACATTTTATTAAAATGATCTGATTTTTACTTATCAATGAGATTCCCTATAATTCTACTTTAAATATTATCATGATAAAGTTTTATTATTAAAATTTTATGGACTTTGTAAATGAAACGGGAAGATTTCTATCCTCTTTATGCCCAAGTTAGTTTCAATAGCATTGTCAGTCTTTAATAGAGTATTTAAAATTCATCTATGAAGCTACCTGATCTGGTGTCTTTTTCAATGGAATGATTTTTATTGACTCCTAAGTTTCTTCTATTTTAATTGGTCTATCAGATTTTCCTTTTTTTTTTTTTTTTTTGGATAATTTTGATAGTTTACATTTTACCATCAGGCTAATTATCTTGGTTTAAGAGTTGCTATACTTATATATAGCAGAGTTTCAACATTTAAAAAAAGTCCTATATGTTACCTTATTTTTCATTGGACCCCCATGTGTATATTTTTCTCATTTACTTTCCTGAATAAAACTTACAAGTTGTTTATTTTATCACTTTTTTTAAAGATTTATTTATTTTTGCATAAAAGCTGGGTTGTAGGCCAGAGTCATGGGGCGGTGAGAGGGTTCACTAGAGACAGACTGGGGAGCAGAACAGGCAGATTGACTGAAAAACACTGCTGAGGGAAGCAGCAGGCGAGGCAGGAGAGGTCTGCTGTGCCAGGTGGGAATCTCTACTGCTGGGCATCGAACTCACACCACAGCTGCCAACAGCTCCACAGTGCTGTGCTTAACCTGTTGCGCCACCAGGGAGGCCCTATTTTATCACTCTTTTCTAAAAAAAAAAAATTACAATTTGTTGTTGTTGTTTGCCAATTTATTAATCTTTTTTTCTATAAGTACCACAACCTGATCTTGTTTCTTTTTTTTTTTTTAACATTTTTTTAAAGATTTATTTATTTATACATACAAGCTGGGGTACAGGCCAGAGGTGTGGGGCGGCGAGAGGGTTCACCAGAGACAGAGTGTGGAGCAGAACAGGCAGATCAGAAACACACTGCTGAGGGGAGCAGCGGGCGAGGCAGGAGAGGTCTGCCATGCCATGTGGGATTCTCCCTGGCCGGGCGTCGAACTCACATCGCGAGCTGCTGAAAGCTGCACAGCGCAGTGCGCAACTGCTGCGCCACCAGGGAGGCCCCTGATCTTGTTTCTTATAAATTGTTTTTTTTTTCAAAATTACTTTTTAATGCCTATTTTCCTTCTCTTTTCTTTTATTCTTTAACAATAAAGTTACTTAGCAGCACAATTTTCCCTTATCTACATATTTTACTGTGTTCCATACATTGCTGTACAAAACAGTCTCCTTTTCATTTCATTCTAAATAGCAATATCCTTTAAATAAATAACATTGCTATCAACCTGTCAACCATGGTATTTTTAAGAGATCATGATTCAGAATGATTTATAATAAAAAGCTTGGTATACCAACAGAAAAAGAAACTTAATTTTGCTGGATGTTAGTTAAAAACACATATACTTTAAAAATCCTACTGCTTAGGAAAGACACATGAGGAAGACTAATGAGGATAAAAATTAAATATTGATATAATAATTTTAGACAAAATCTGAATTCTCAAGAATAAATATCAAGCAAGCAAAGTGTTTTGACCTGGTAAATGTTCACCTTCAATTTAGAAGCAATAAACATTTTTTTAATATATATTTTTATTGTTATTTATGTCTTTTACATTTTGTATTCCCCTTGGGTAGCCCACCACCAATTCACCCGTGATCCATCTCCATGGTCCCTTGTGTCCTTTTCTATTCCATTTTGTGCCCTTTTCCTTCCCTCCCTTTGCCTCCCCCTCGCCCTCCGCTGATTGTCTCTCTCCTATTTGGTTTTCTTATAGTCCTGTTATAAGTGAAACCATTCGATATTTTTCTTTCCGGCTTATTTCACTGAGTATGATCCCCTCTAATTCCATATCCATGTCGCTGCAAATTGCATGTGTTTGTCTTCTTTGAATGCTGAATAGTATTCCATTGTGTATATGTACCACATCTTCTTGATCCAATCATCTATTTTTGGACATCTGGGTTGCTTCCATACCTTTGCTATTGTGAACAGTGCCACAATGAACATACCGGTGCATGTATCCTTTCAGATTAGTGTTTTTGTATCCTTTGGGTAAATTCCCAAAAGTGGGATTGCTGGGTCGTATGGAAGCTCCATGTTTAGCAGTTTGAGTAATCGCCATACAGCTTTCCATGGTGGTTGGACCAGTTCACATTCCCACCAGTAGTGTAGAAGAGTTCCTTTTTCTCCACATCCTTTCCAGCATTTGTTGTTGCCTGTATTTTTAATGTGTGCCATCCTCACAGGTGTGAGGTGGTATCTCATAGTGGTTTTGATTTGCATTTCCTTGATTATAAGTGATGTTGAGCATTTTTTCATGTATCTGTTGGCCAT
>PVIJ01012901.1:0-47453 GCA_004024925.1 Scalopus aquaticus | reverse complement strand
GAGAGATCTGCCGCACCATGTGGGATTCTCCCTGGCCGGGCGTCGAACTCGCGTCGCCGCTGCCAACAGCTCCACAGCGCAGCGCTTAACCGCTGTGCCACCGGGGAGGCCCAAGACTAATGTTTTAAAGTTAGACATGTACAGGTTCAAATGCTATCTCTGGTCACTTAGTAACTGGACAAGCTATTTAACTTTTCTAAGTATCAGGGACACCTTCTGCAAAATGTACACCAATAACATAAAGGAAGCTGTCATTAACAACTTTCAAAGACTCACTGTGTCCCAGAGGAGCTGCACTTGAATGGAGTCTTAAATGAGAGAAGTGGTTCATACACTGAAGAGGCAAAGGAGGACTTTCCAAACAAAGAGAAAAGAATGTGCAAAGAGATGTGGAAAGCAAAGTATCTTTGAAATTCATGATATAAAGAGAAATTCTGAAATATTTTATATTGTAGAAAACTAGAGAGGGCTTACATGTATGTTATACTTTAAGGCTTGATTTTGTATATATTAATTTACTAAAGTATATGATGAAAGGAAACATAATTACCGAGTTTGAAATATTAGGACCATCCTGATTTTTTACCTCATACATCTGCTAGCAAGTCCTAGGGAAGGAACAATAAGCACAAGCCAGGAGGCACAAAAAAAAACTTGAGGCTGTCAATAACTGAAATTAAGCCAGACTAGGTGGAGCAAAACAGAAGACAGAAAAATGTTGAACAGAGAAGACAATGCTGGCTAATTATTGCAAAGAGATGTAGCCCACCCCAAAGAGTTTGCCACAAATTCAAGGGAAAATGCAAGCAAAATTTTAGAAAATAAAAACTACCAAATCTTTATTTTCAAAAGTAAGTTTTGCTGTCTAGTGAGTTAGAGGGAAGAAAGGGTATAACAAAGTGAGTAAAAAAAGAAGTAATTATTGTGATCCAAGAGAAAGTTTTATAGACTAGGGTAGTATCACTGAACTGTGGATAAAAAACCCATTTGCAATCAAATTTGGAGGTTGAATTAATGAGACTAGGAGAGTGAAGATAATAAGAAAAGATGTATAGGATAATCCAATAGTTATGACATAGGAAAATCAGTATATAATGGTGCTTTCTAGTCATAAAGGCAGAAAATATTATAAAAAACATACTTTTGCTAGCTGGGATGGGAGTTAGCAATGGGAATTATTTTATATTTGTGTTCTGATGGGTTCATGTGGGACACTTTGGAGAAATATCAAGGAGGCAACTGTAAATGCTGATCTAGAATTCAGAGGAGAAATATGAGCTAGCGATCCAAAAGAGGAACCCAATACTAAAGAAGATAATCAAAGGCATGGGCATAAGTGAGTCTACTTAATAATGTACATAGAGAGTGAGAAAATAAAGATAGAGCACAGGAAAAAATGTAATGAAGTGGGCAAATGATACTTAGGAAAAGCAGTATGTAAAAGAACATAATATGAGAACTTGAGATTATAAGAAACAGTTAACAATGTTAAATATTTCATGGAAGGCAAGTAATAGAAGCTGTTTAGTAACAGTAACATCATTGATGGACTTCCGGTTCAGCAGAACTTCTAAACACATGCAATTATATCCACTCTTCCCAAATACTAATAAAACGGTAATACAAGAATAAAAAGTATGAAACCGTGACAAAGTTCACAGCAGAAGAAGTGCCATCCACTAATGCATGCCAACACAACTTTGCATGTACTCAAGAAATCAATCAGTACACTAATTCAATCATTCAATCCCCACCTTGTGAAAAAAGAAAACTGGTTCAGGGAGTTAAAAAAAAAAAAAAACCCGCAGAGAATAAATTACACAAGCGTTAAACCCTAGAAAATATTCTTAAAACGTATGACAATGTTCCTGTTGTCACTCACAGTGAACTTAAAATAACATTATTTATATTTATAGACGTTTTTCAAAAGTAGGTAATAATTTTTCAAAAGTAGGTAATACATCCATAGCTTTTCTGTTGGCTCTTCTTTTTTAACTCATAGAAACTATTTTTGGCAAAATTAACAAAGATCATATTCTTTAAATATAGCCTTTAAAGATGTTAAATATTCAACCATTATAATGTACTTGATTCAATTGTCTCCCAAAGGACTGCACCTCAAGAAAAAAGACTAGCATTCACGTTGCAGTAAATTAACAAGGTCCTCCTCTTAGTGAGAACATTAAAATAAATTTATTTGCCAAGTAGACATTAAATGTGGACTGTGCACCAGCATCACACTAGGTTTTGGAGATATCGAGTTCAATAAGGCATATGGGGAATCATATATCATGACATAGAAAAGATAAGAGTGGGAACAGGATGATATCTTATACACTGATTCTCAAAACCTAGTAGAAAATCAAAATTATTGACTTCAGGAAAACATGCATATAACCACTTCATAGACTAGCAGTCATATCTATAATGAAACTACTGAGAACTTACGTTTCTTAAACTGCTTCAATTTCCAGTCTATATAGATTTAAATACAATATAACTAAATTTAAAATAATAAAAACTGACAAATTCAATCTCAGATCACTTTAATCAGATGAAAGCATTAATAATAAAATATTCTTTTAAGGCTAACAACAAAACTGCCTTTTGTCTAAGCCTGCTAATACCCAGTTAAATATAAAGAATTTTTAAAAAATAAGTTGATAATAGGGGCCTCCCTGATGGTGCAGGGATTAAAGTCTCAGTGCTATTAAGCTATCTACAGCCACTGCAGCATGAGTTTGATCCCCAGCCAGGGAGCAAAACCACAAGGCCAGCAGAACACTACCGTCTCTCCCGTTTCTCCCTTCAGCAGTGTATTTTAGTAGATCTCCCTGTTCTGCTCCCAACTCTATTTCTGGTGAATCCTCCCACCTCCTGCACCTCTGGTCTGCACCCCAGTTCTCATATGCATAATAAAACTAAATCTTGAAAATAATAAGTTGGTAATAATTGAGTACTCAGTTAAAACGTACCTCACAATTATATATATATATATATAAAACATAATTGTTCAATTTTACTCTGAAAAATCTACATGGAATTTTGAGCTAAAATCTGTTTTGTTAATTCAGAATACTTTGTGGAGAGAAGACTCTTTGTGTCCACTATATATATAAAAAAAAAAACAAAAAAACAGGGAAGGATAACTAAAGATATTCTGTGTAGCAACATGCATTTCTCATCTAAAGAGAAAAACCAGGGGTTGACTAGATTAAGTCTAATTAAGGATACTACAAAAAAAATTACAATGACAGAAATGGAAATTATAAAAAATGTAATGACAACAAATAAACTAATTAGGTTTCTTTCTGAGAGAAACGTTGACCTGCCTCAAGGATAGTGTCATTTTTACAAATCCAGATTAAAGGTCTTGCTCTGAGCACCCTACCAATACTTAGTCTAAGAAAAAAGATAAATATCGGTATTATCTGGTAAAAGTATAAAAGAAAAATACATGTTATTTTCATAAAGCTCAGTGGGAACAATAAAGTAAATTTTACGCCAATTCACATTTTGCTTATGATCAAAACTTCAAAAAGACTGCCACAAAGGTATACATCTATTAATCAAAACTGTCGCAGTATTTAATGCCGCTATATCATGTGCCAGTGAGACAGCTCTTCTGCCGGCCTGTGACTATACAGGTGCCTTTCCCTCCCTCTCCTAATAAATCTGTTCTTTCTAAAATGTAAAAACCAACAAAAAACAAAATATATGTCAATGACTCTGTGACAAAAGATCAAACAGAACTTCAGTAAAGCAAGAAATTTCAAAGACTGAAAGAAGCTACCACATATGGATCTTGAAAAAACTCACATAAATTGTAATGAACACTGGAGTGAGGATTTTATAGCACTAAAATAATGAGTAACCAAACAATGAAAATAATAATAATGAAAACTTTACATGCCAGGCATTGTGTAGGATATTTACTCTCTCCTGACTAAATTCTCCCTAAATTCTATGGCATCAGATTTTACTTAACACCTTTTAAAGAGGCAATTTCTATACTCCTGAGTAGATGTTTATGATTTATAATAAAACTAAAATTGTCACTTCATAATATAACCCCATTAGAGATAAATGAAACAACATATTGTAAAAATAAGGATGTTGTATTCTAAAACTCAGACATTCTATTTTAAGTAATAATTTTAGAGAAATTCTCAGTATGTTTATCGTGGCATTGTTTGGAACAGTAAAAATGGAGAATAGCTAAATGTTCCACCTATGTGAAAAGGATTTTAAAAAAAAAAACATTTTATTCAAGCCACGTAAGTTTACAGAGCAGTTAAAAACTATTTACTACTCACCAAAAATCACAAAATGATAAAAGACTATTTCAGTTGGGCAAGACATGGAGTAACTGGATCTCTCCTACAATGACGCGAGAGGGTGAATTGGGACAGCTACTAGATTTCTTGGCAGTGTATACTAATGTTAACACTATAGTACAGATAATCCACAATACAGATACTATGTTGTCACAATGAGACAGATAACCTATGACACAAAAACTCTATTCCTGTCTACACCGATATGCCTAAGGACACCAAAGAATCTTCAGAGCAGTACTACTGATCTTAAGACACTAAAGACAGGAAACAACTCAAATGTCCCAAAACAGAATAGAAATAATTATACAGTGACATATTCATGTAATGATAAACAAGTTAGCACTCAGGATGGACACTTAACTGCACATAACAACAAAAAGGAAGTTCATAAGCCTAATATTAAGAAAGAGGAGCCAGCTACAAAACACTATATACTAAATGATCCCATTTATACAGAGCTCAAAAACAGACAAAATTATTCTAGGTTGTTACGGATCAGAATATGGTTTCCCTGGTGGAGATGTGGTAGACGCAGAGTTGGGGTAAGAGGTGGATAGTAATTATTAGTGGAAAAAGGATGGGCATACATTTATAGTATTGGTAATGTGCTATTTCCTAAGCTGGGTATAGATCATATGGATGTGCTTATTCTATGAAAATTCATCAGATATACATTCATGATTCTTGCAGTTTTCTAAATACAACTGTAAAAATCTTAAGTTTACAACATATACTTTAAAGATTACTTGACAAAAAAAAAAAAAACCTTAAGAATCAGAACTGTGTATATCAACTTGGATAAATCCCTGAAGCATAATTTTGAAAGGAAAAAAAATTCACTAAAGGGCCTCCCTGGTGGCGCAAGGGATTAAGTCTCAGCACTATGAGGCTATCAGCAGCCACTGCAACACCAGTTCAATCCCCGGCCAAAGAGCTTCCCACATAGAGCAGCAGACCTCTCCTGACTTGCCCACTGCTACCCTCAGCAGTATATTTCAGTCAGTCCTCCTGTTCTGCTCCCCACTCTGTCTCTAGGGAATCCTCTCACCCCCTCACAGTTCTGGCCTACACCCCAGCTCTTGTATGCATAAATAAACAAGTCTTTAAAAAAAGTCAGTAAAGCAGATTTGATATGATGTTACTCATATACATTTTTATATCACAAAAAGCCAAAGTGTAAGAATACAGGTAAACCACAACTTCAGAACAGTAACGAGAGAAAAGGGGAAGGGATAAGAGCAATAGCTTTTATTGTGTTCGTGCATATAATTCTTAAAAAAAAAAGAAACATCTGAACAAAGAAAACTAAGTATTTTCATATGACAAATTTAGATGTGTGGATGCCTACTGTATTATTCTCAGTATCTATATAATATTTACAAATAAAAACCTTAAAGAAAACTATCATTCAGATACTAGAGTGCAGAGAATCTTTAAAAAACTAGTAAAAATATTCTTAACCAATTTTCCCAGATAAATGGATTAACTGATACTTTTTTTCATTAAAATAAATTATCTGAGCTGGCTGATGGACATTTACTAAAGATATTATGTCAATACATTTACCACTTTTTGAACAGACCTAAAATATACTCCATATCTAGAAAAAAATGGTACACTCTTATTTGCTAAGAGAATTTGGGTCTTTTAAACTGTACAAAAATGAAATCATTAAGCATTTAAATTAGTTCAGAAAATCACCCTTAGGTCATATACGTGGAGAACATATACTTTCAATGTACTCTTCAATACCTGAACCAAGACTATGTTTAGTTCCACGGGCCTGTAGATAAATTGGAGCACATTATAATGGCTGCCTGGGTAGAACTGTCTATTCTACAAAACTAGATGTTTGATACATCCATTCCTTCCAGGAATACTCAGTTCCTTATACCATATATAACTTTGCATTAACTGGAAAGTGGATTCAACAGGTAACTAACTGGTTCTTAGATGGACCTGAGGTAACCATCTATTTTGTGTTTAACAAGAAGTTTGTCTTTAGAGTCTTGTCTTTAAAACCTAAGGAGGTTTTAACACATTTGCTATTTTACTTATTTTTTAAAAATAATAATCACTTAAAGACGTGGAGTTTTTGTGGTAAATACCTAGCTTTATGAACTTTATCCTTGCATCTAAGCAGTATTTCTTTGTTAAAAACTTCCCTTCAGATTCTGGGAACAGTCATTTAGTTAAGATTTGAGTTAGTCATTCTGCAGTCACAAGACAAGTTGAAATAAGGTATTTAAGCATTTAAGGCTACTTTCTTAAGATATTAACTGCTGCTTTTAATATTAAGATATTAACTGTTGCTTTTTAATGTAAGTTTTTTAAAAACTTACATTATTATAAAAGAACATGGAGTTATCACACCTCATTTTGCCGAATGACTATTCTACAGAATTTAAAATCATTTAGGAAGATAGTAATACAAAGCTGTCCTAAAAAATTGGTGCTTTGCTAGGTAGTGAAAACTAAACAGATCACATGAATGTAAATTTTTCAGAAATATCAAACTCCTATTTTTGTCTTTTTAAAGCAGATATATCTCTTTTAGATATATAATAAATAATCCTTTTTTCCATATTCCCATACATCTTCACAAGTTGACCAATGTACCTCTTTTTGAAATCTAATCAAGATGTGGTAGCATACCATTCTCTGAATGACACATTTTAGGAAGATACAAACAAAACACTTTGTATTGCCTTCCAGGAATCATAAAAGAAACATAAATATTCTTTACATTTCCTTTTAAGAAATTATAAACATTCCAGGTAGGTTAATAAAAAATTACAAAATACTACAGCATCAAGAAAAAATAATTTTGAAAATATTTCCATGCAGTGATAGAATCCATATTCCCTGGATTCCAGCACTATATCCTTTCCAGAAGAAATCTCTGCTTTGGAACTTAACAAATACAATAAATGGCTAGGTACTGCACATTTTGTAGATTAAATATAGAAAGATAAGAAGCAAAGACAGGGATAAATATACATATATAAACACTCACCTACATATATACACACATATTTATTTACTCATTCATTCATTCATTCACACATACACATACATTTATTTGCGCATATATATATATATATATATACACATATATATATAGAGAGAGAGAGAGAGAGAGAGACAGAGAGAGATCGAGAGAGAGAGAGAGCCCTACATATACAAAGAGAATAGAGAAAAGAGAAAGGTCACTAACATTAATTGCCTGCCCTGTGCCAGCTATATTTTTACGTTTGATCATTTGACCTTCACATAACCCTATAAAGGAATTATTTCAATTCTTTTTTCTTTCACCCTTAAAACTTACACAAAGTCAATATAAAAAAACTACGTGGCTGAGCAAACACATGAACCCAGGTCTGTGAATTGAAAAAAGGGATTCTGTCCTCCATGATACGCTTAAAATAAGTTTCTGATAGATCATAAGTATTTCTCTGTGTCTCTTTAACATAGAAAAAAAATCATTCTGGCACTATGAAGAAACATAGCTGTTTTTTTAAAACAAAATCTGATTTTATTCCCAAAATTTCAATATGGTAAAGGGAAAGTTGCTACAAAGATAATTCTTAGTTGAATATGTTCGAAATGTAATTCCTTGGTAATCTGGGTTTTGGCCAAGACAAATCAAAATCATAGATACTTTACAAAAGCCAAGTTTTCAGAGAAACAAAAAAAATAAATGCAATAGCAACAGATGCATTTCCCCTAGACATTTGTGTTGAGCCTAGCTATATCCAGAGACTGAAGAAAAGGGGAATTTTTATATTTCATTTTTATGAATAATAAATTCATGGTTTCTGTTAATGTCAACCACTTATGTAAGATTATATTCATTCTTTGAAAACTTAAACAATAGAATGCACCGAGAAAGAAAGAAAAATGTAAGGAAGAAAAAGACAGAAGAAGGGAGAAAGAAAGGAAAGAAAAGCTTAAAAGGGACTAAAGAAAGCAGCGCATTTCAGGTATTATAAAGCTGTAAACAAAATATTCAAATAAAAAAGAATATTTGAAAATTTCAATTCACGTAAAGAATACAAAGATTATCTGTTTTTTCATTTATTTTACAACCAATTAATGTGAAAATTAATAAAACTTGAGAGAAAAAAGTTTCTGAGAAATATGGGCAATTGCATAAAACATAGTAAGTTAGGGCCTCTCTGGTGGTGCAATGGGTTAAGCATAGCACTGTGGAGTTGTCAGCGGCCGTGGCACTATTTCGATGCCATGCCAGGGAGATTCCCACATGGCACAGCAGACCTCTCCTGCCTCACCCGCTGCTCCCCTCCGCACTGTATTTCAGTCAATCTGCCTGTTGTGCTCCTCACTCTGTCTCTGGTGAACCCTCTCATGGCCCCACGCCTCTGGCGTGCACCCCAGCTTCTATGCACAAATAAATAAATCTTAAAAAAAAAACATAATAAGGTAAAGAAGTGAACAATTTGATAATAATCAGTGGTTCATTACTATAGGATGGATTTTGATTATTGTAAAAATACATCTATGGTTAAATTCAAAACTAAAATATCTACCTCAAAATGGAGACAAGTTAATGCAAGATCGAAAAAATTGTCATAAAACATCACTAAATGTATTCTAAAACAGAGTCCTCTATTATTAGTGCTTCCCTAAATAACCCTAAGTAAAATATACTGCTTTGTAATATCACAAAATAGTGATTCTAAAATTCTATCTTCTTAAATTCGAGTAAGTTAATCTGAAATTCTCTTTTCTCAGAATTCTGCTTAACAAAATAAAGAATGCCTTTTAATTCTTTTTAAAAATTATATTACACATGCAAGAAATGTCTAAAGAATTTCTTAAAGCAATTTTAAATTTACAGGAAAACTGAGCAAAATTACTGAGAGGTTCCATATACTTCCGTTCCTATCCCTGATAAAGACCAAGTTTCTACTATTAAAACCCTTCATTTTTGTGGTACATTTCCTACAACTGATGAACCTGTATTAAAATGCTATTATACTGGTCAACGGTGAGATCATAACTGACTTAAAAAGGTCCTAATTTGTAGTACCTTGGTGTGCTGAACATGAATCCTGAAAATTTTTTATTAGCTCTGATTTTGAAGATAATTCATATAATTCATTTTATATGTTTCACCGTGTAAATTTATCCAGTAGGACTGCAACAACATCCTAAATAAGCCTAGAATGATGTAACACTGAATAATATGCATTGCATAAAACCACCATGCACACATCATCCAGAGCTGATTGCATCATTTTCTGATGCAATGCAATACTACTGCGAGGCGGCTACTGAAGTAAGCTGATGTCAGCAGTGCGCTATAGAAAGCCCTGTCGGAAAGGTTGAGCATTGAAAATATTTCAGACTTTGTGCAAGACAGTTTAAGCTACTGTTCCATAGAACTGTTATTATTTTATCTATTTAGGCACAATACAGAACAGTAATGCCTCGAAAGTGCGTTAATAGCATGGACAATTTCTGCTTTATTTGTAGGGAAGTGACATTTGCCAACCAGAAGAATAATATCACTTCCCAAGTGGAGAAGGCTTATCATCTTTACTTCAGATGCAAGGTTGGTGACCAAGACAAGCCTTGGGCCCCGCATTTATGCTGTGCTACATGTATAATACAACTTTCACAGTGGTTACATGGCAAAAGACTATCAATGCCATTTGCAGTCCCCATGGTATGGAGAGAACCAAGCAACCACATAAAAGACTGTTACGTTACTTCTGCTTGTTTCCTCCTCTTTCTTCTGCAATAATGAAGCAAAAGAAGTCGAGAATAGTCTGCCCAAGCATTCTGTCTGCATTGAGATGACCGGTTCAACAACTTGCTACAGGGTGATGCAAAACAAGCATGGAATGCTTTCACCTAATGTCTACAAACATTCTTGGGAATGTTAGGGCAGAAAACTACAAGGAACTAGTAGAAGACATGCTGATGCAGTATCAGAAACTTGGCTGCAATATGTCTCTAAAGATCCACTTCCTTCATTCCCATCTCCACTTCTTCCCCGAAAACTGTGATATGGTTAGTGATGAACATGGCAAACATTTTCATCAAGATATCGCATCAATGGGACAAAGATATCAGAGAAAATGGTCCACTACAATGCTGGCTGACTACTGCTCGACACTCCCCAGAGATGCTCCTGAACAGCTGTACAAGAGTCAAGCGAAGAAATCTAAGAAGTAGTCTATGACTTGATTTTTTACAGGTATCAACCGTAGGCCTATCACTATTGGCAGGCATTTTGTGATGTATACATCAATTTATTGCAGGTTACAAAAAAAACTAGAGCCAAAATTAGAATTTGACTGTCATATTCATGTTGAGCACATACAAACTGATAGGAAATGACTAATTTTATTTCAGTAACATGATGTTGGCAAAAATTTGTTGCCCAGTGATTGGCATGCATTTCATGATGTAAACAACAATTTATTGCAGATTACAAAAAAAAACTAGAGCCAAAATTAGAATTTGACTGTCATATTCGTGTTGAGCACATACAAACTGATAGGAAATGACTAATTTGTAAAATTTTGTTGACCTGTAAAAATTTGTTGACCAGTGTTATTAACGAAAGTCCAGGACTTCACATTAGGGCTGAGTGTCTGTGTTGTACAGTTCTACCCGTTTTGACAACTACATAATGCCATGTATTCACCATTATAGCATCATATGGACTAGTTACACTACCCTAAACAATCCCTCTTCTCCACCTATTCATTTACCATCCCGGTAACCACAGATCTTCTTACTGTTGCCACAGTTTGACTGTCTCCAGAACTTCATAAAGTTCAAGCAGTATAGTAAGTAGCCTTTTTAGATGGTTATTACTCAGTAATGTTTAAGAATCCTCCATGTCTTTCTGTGGCTAAGTCATATTGTTTTATCATTTAATAACTGCCCATTGTATTCCTGTATCATGTATGTTGTCTGTTTTTATAATCCACTCACCTGCCTAAGAACATCCTAGTTGTTCCCAAGCTTTGCAATTTTAAATAAATTTTCTATGAACATTATTGTGAAAATTTCTGTGTGTATGTAAATTTTCAACTGGTTGGGATAAATATCAAGAAGTGCAATTGCCTGGATTGTGTTTAATGTCATAAAAAGCTGCCAAACTGTCTTCCACAGTGACTGTGTCACTCACTGTATTCTACAAAGAATAAATTAGAATTTTTGTTATTCACATCCTTGTCAGCATTTGGTGGCTTCACTGCTTTGGATTTTTAGCCACTCTTACAGGTGTGTATATTTTCTTCTGTTGGATCAGTTCAAAGTTCTTTTCCATTTTTTAAACTGGGTTGTTTATTTTCTTATGTTGAGTTCTTTGCATATTTTGGATAGTAGTCCTTTATCAGATAGGTTTTTTACGATAATTTTTTAAAGAATGCACTTTATCTTTTCATTCTTTTACTAGTGTCTTTCTCATGCCGATTTTTTCATATCAATGAGGTCCAACTTTTCATTTTTTTCTTTTAAAAAATGTGCTTTTAGTTTTTTATCCAAAAAGTGATAGTCAAATCCAAATTTATTCAGACATTTCTCATGTTATCTTCCAGCAGTTTTATAGTTTTGCATTTTACACTTAGCTCTCTGTTACACTATGAATTCATTTTTGCAAAAGATAAAGTGTTAATGACTATATTTATTTATTTGCATATGAATGTCCAATTGTTCCAGTACCACTTTTAAAAAGATTATCTTTCTGCAATAAATTGTCTTTTCTCCTTTATCAAGGATGGCTTGACTATACAAGTGTGTGTCTATTAATATTTGTGAGCTTTCTATAATATTCTAATGATCTGTCTAGTCATTTACCAATTTCATATTTCTGGTTTACTGTAGCTTTAAACAAAGAGTTGAATTCAAGTAGTGTAAGTCATCTGATTTTATTCTTCTCCAATATATTGTGTGGGCTATTTTGGGTCTCTTGTCTTTTCATATAAACTTAATCTGACTATGATTGTGTTGAGACCTTCAATCAAGTTAGGAAGAAGTGATTTAACCATGCTGAGTATGAATATTTATGGACAAAGAATATTTAGCCAGCTGCTTAGATCCTTTTTTTTAAATCAGAATTTGTGGCTTTTCCAATACTGATCTTGTACATATTTTGTTAGATTTATACTTATATTTCATTTTTGGGAGGTGCTAATATAATGGTGGTCTATTATAAATTTCAAATTGTTAATTGTTCATTGCTGGTATATATTAGGAAAGCAACTGCTTTTGTGTATTACTCTTGCTTTCTGCAACCCTGATATAATCATTTGTTAATTCCAGGTTATCTTGGTTGATTCTTTGGGGTTTTCTGCAGAGCCAGCCACGTTCCCTGCAAATAGACAGTTGTATTTCTTCTATCCCAATCAGTAAACATTTTCTTTTAATTTCTTATTTTATTAACATGGTTAGGACCTCCAGAAGTAGTAGCAAGAACAAACTTTCCGACTGAATTTTAACTGATGGCTTTTCATAAAGCAAATATCCATGCAACTGCCAGTCCAGTGAACAAACAGAATGCTGGTGACACATCACAAGCTTCTGAAAACTCCACCTCAATTTCTACCCACATTTTAAACATTTCCTTTACTTTTGTTTAATCATTTCTTGAATTCCTCTACACTGTAGTCTAGTTTTGGAACTGCATATAAAAGAAATCACATAATCATTCTTTTGTGTCTGAGTTCTTTTACAAAATATGTTTATATGAGATTCAACCATATTATTGCTATTACAATAACCATTTTCATGGCTGCAGAGCAGGTCAGCAAAATTTTTTTATATAAAGAATACCAGCTTCCAATCTTTCAACATCCTCATGCTAGTAAATGAAATTCACTACTGACTATTCAAATGTAAATAACTTTTTAGAGCCATCACTTTTTAAAAAAAATAATAAAAATTACATTCTTAAAAGTAATTGCTTCATGTCAATGAATGGAATGAAAATGTTTGTAGTCTTTCTTCAGGTGTTTCTATCTAGTACAATGACAGAAAAGTGTTAACCTGAACATCTAATACAAAAAACACAAAGTTTCCTTTTATGCATAGTTTCTGCTGAATTCAAGAATCCTAATTTGCTATTGTAGGTTGTCAGGAATGGCAACAATGTTTCATGGGTTTATCAGAATATTCCAGACAACAACATTGAATATGAACCTACAAACCATGGAAATTTCTCAATGTAGACTACTTTGACAACTTTTTCAGATGTAATGTCAAGAAGAAATATTACACTCAAATCCTACAAGAATTCATGTTTCAATTGGGTATAGTTGGGGAATATATCATTAGTATTTTTTTCTCCCTCCATCAAATCTCCCACGCCCATACCCTACCTGTTTCCCTCCTTCATCCCCTATAACCTTCTTCTTATTCCCTCTGATAACCATTATCATTTTTTCATTGAGTTATCATTTTTATTCCTTCTATTGTTTTTATGTCATTATTTTTTGTGTATTTGTATTCCAGAGATGAGTGAAACTGTCTGAAATCTTTCACTTTCTGACTGATTTCATTCAACATAATAACCTCAAGGTCCATCCATTTTGTCCCAAATGCCACCATTTCATCTTTCTTCATGGCTCTATAATATTCCATGGTGAATATATTTGCCACAGTTTCTCTTTCATTCATCTACTGAAGGGCACTTGGGTTGGTGACATGATTTGACAATTGTAAACAGTGCTGCTTTGTACACAGGTATAGATAGATATTTTCATATTAGATTTTTCATGTTATCTGGAAAAATAGATAATAGCAGTACTGCTGAGTCATATGGAATTTCTATTTTTATTTTCTTGAGAAATCTCCATACCATTTCCCACAGGGCTATACCAGCTTGCATTCCTACCAACGGTAATTAAGAGTTCTTTTTCACTACAACTTCGCCAACATTTGTTAATTCCATTCATTTTATATAAAGGCAATTCTCACAGGTGATATCTCATTGTGGTTTTAATTTGCATTTCTCTTATAGTAACAAATGTTGAACATTTTTTCATGTCTGTAGGCTATCTGAATGTCTTCTTTAGAAAACAAATGACTATGCAGTTCCTCTGCCCATTATTTAATTGGGTTGTTTCTTTGTTGTTAGATTGTACATATACTTTGTTATATTTTGGAGATTAATCTCTTGTGAGATATACAGCATGTAAATATTTTTCCCATTTTGTAGGCTACCTTTTTGTTTCTGTGATAGTTTATTTTCAGGTACAAGAGATTTTAAGTATGATATAGTCCCACTGGTTTATTTTTTGCTTTTGTTTCTCTTGCTGTTGGAGTTGTATTCCCAAATACATCTTTGTGGTAGGTATGCCCATAGTATACCACCTGTATTTCTTTTCAAGTGTTTTATGGTTTCAGTTCTTATGTCCAAATCTTTAATCCGTTTTGAATTAATTTTTCTGTATGTGGGTTAAATGTGGGTCTTTATTTATTTTGCATGTGGTTATCCATGTTTCCCAGCACCATTTTTAGAAACACTATCTTTTCTCTATTGTATGCCATAATTACTTTGTCAAAGATTAACTGTCCATATTTACATGGGTTTATCACTGAACTTTCAATACTGTTCCATTGGTCTGAGTTTTTGTTTCTGTTCCAGTACCACACTGTTTTTCACTTTTAGGAGGAATACAGGGGAACCAAACAAGAGATCAGGAGGAGAAAATAACAACAACAACAAAACAAAAACAAAAACTATCAGGCAACCAGAAATGAGCGACATTCCGCAGGGATGGGGGAGAATAAGGATTCAAAACAGTGGAGAAAAGAGCACAAAGGACTATGGTGACGGTTCACAGGTGAATTGGTGGTAGGTAACCCATGGGTAATACACAATAATGTAAAAGATATAAATAAAAAAATATATAAATATAAAAAAATAATTACTGTTGCTGTGTAATATTGTCTGAAGTCAGGAAGTATTATGCCTCCATTTTTTTTCTTTTCTCTCAATATTGTTTTAGCTATTCAGGGTCTTTTGTTATCGGTTGTTCTAGTTCCTTAAAAAAAAAAGCACTGGTATTTTAATAGGTATTGCATTAAATCTGCAAATTGCTTTGGGTGACATGGACATTTTAATGATGTTAATTCTTCCTATCCATAAGGATGGAATATTTTTTCTATTTCTCTGTCTTATTTCCTTTAATAGAGTTCTACAGTTTTTATTGTATAGGTCCTTCATCACTGTTAAGTTTATTCCCAGGTATTTCCATTTTTTTTTTTGACACGATACTAAATGGAATTCTGTTCTTTATTTCCCTTTTTTCGTCTTTTTAAAGATCTATTTATTTAAGCATACGAAATATGGGGTGCAGGTAAGAGGTGTGTGGGGGTGGTGAGAGGATTCACCAGAGACAGAGTGGGGAGCAGAAAAGGCAGATCTTCTGAAATACACTGCTGAGCGGAGCAGCGGGTGATATAGGAGAAGTCTGCTGTGCCATGTGGGTTAACTCCCTGGCCAGTGCTGCAGTGGCTGCTGATAGCTTCATAGCAAGGAGACTTAACCATTATGCCACCACGGAGGCCCTTACCTTTTTTTCTGATACATTGCTTATATATAGACATGCCATTGATTTTTGTGTATTGATTTTGTGTCCTGACCCTTTCTCTGTATTCATTTATTTCTGAAAGATTTTTGTAGAACTTTCAGTTTCTTTAAATTTATCAGCATGTCATCTGCAAAGAGTTAAAGTTTGACTTCTCCAATTTGGATTTATGTCTTCTTCTTGCCTAATTGCTTCAGGTAGGACTTCCAAAACTACTTTGAATAATAGTGGTGATAGTGGACATCCTTAGCTTGTTCCTGATCTTAGCGAAAATGCTTTCAGCTTTTTACCACTGACTGTGATAGTGGTTTGGGTTTGTCATAGATGGCTTTTATAATACTCTTAGACAGTATTTCTTCTCACTTTTGGAGAGATTTCATCATAAATGGATGTTGGGTCTTGTTCAATACATTTTTGATATCTATTGAGATGATCATGTGATTTTTGTCTTCCTTTTTGTTGATCTGATGGATGGCATTGATTGATTTATGTATGTTGAACAAGCTTTGCATCCCTGGGATGAGTGGTGTTGGCCAATTCTTTTGATATGTTGTTGTATTTAGTTTGATAGCATTTTTGCATCCTGATTTATCAGAAATATAAAATATTTGTTTTTTAATTTCCTTTTTTTTTTCTCACTACCTTTGTTTGGTTGGGGAATCAGAGCATTGTTGGCCTCACAGAATGTACTGAGTTTTTTCTCCCTTTTTGATCTTTTTGAAGAGTGTGAGTAGGATAGTTATTAGATTATCTTTATAAGTTTGGTAGAATTCACTGGACAAGCCATCTAGTTCTGGCTTTTGTTCTAGGGGAGACTTGTTTTTACTTTTTCTATTTCAGTACTTGTGACTGGACAGTTTAAGCTGTCTACTTCATGCTGATTCAATCTAGGATTTGTCCATTTCCTCCAGTTTGTCTTAATTTGTTTGCACAGAGACTTATATAACAGGTTCTTGTGGTCCTATGTATTTCTCCAGTATCTGTTGTAATTTTTACCTCTTTCATTTCTGATTCTGTTGATTTTGGTTTTCTCTCTTCACAAGCATAGAAAACGGCTTTTGTTTATTTGGTTTATTTTTTCAAATTGGATTACTTTTTCAAATAAACAACTCTTGGTTTCTGTGATCTTATGGACTATTTTTGTTTTTTATTTCATTTATTTCTGCTCTAGTTTTTTATTATCTACTGCCTTTCAGTAATTTGGGGATGCTTTTGTTGTTCTTATAGTTTCTTCGACTTCAGAGTTAGACTGCTAAATTGAAGTCTTTCTTGTTGTTGCTTTCTAAATGTGGGCCTGTACTGCTATAATCTTCCTATGTAGTACTGCTTTTTAAAACACCCCATAGGGTCTGGTAGCTTTTCTTTCTGTTTTCACCAGGATGTATATATTTTTAATTTCTTCTTGATTTCATCATTGACCCAAGAGTTGTTCAGAAGCATTCTGTTTAGTCTCCACATATTTTTTTTTTCCAGGATTCCCTGTATGGTTAATTCTAGCTTTATAGCATTGTGGTCTATGAAGATGCTTGCTATAATTCTATTTTTGTATGTTTTCTGAGACTTGTTTTATGACCTAGTATATGATGTATTCTTGAAAATGTTCCATGTACACTGGATAAAATAGTGTATTCATTGCTTTTAGGATGGAAAATTCTGTAAATGTCCAGTAAATCTACCTGATCTAATACCTCATTTTTTAAAGATTTTTTTTATTTATGCATATAAGTGCTGGGTACAGGCCAGAGGTGTGGAGGGTGAGAGGATTCACCAGAGACAGAGTGGAGAGCAGAACAGGAATATTGACTAAAGTATACTGCCTAGGGGAGCAGCAGGTAAGGCAGGAGGGATCTGCTGCGCCATGTGGGAGCTCCCTGGCTGGGGATCAAACTTGCGCTGCAGTGGCTGTGGATAGCTTCATAGTGCTGAGACTTAACCCCTGAGCCACCAGGGAGGCCCTCTAATACCTCATTTAATTTAAATTATGAACTTTTAAAAATCAAAACACTGCCTTATTACTGAATTCCTTAAATGAGGAATGAAAAGGTTATCAACTGGTAAAAATTAAATTTACAGCAGTTAAATCAGCACACTGCATAGCAAACACCTTATCATAGATGATGCAATAGGTAATTTTCCAGATATAAGTGAGAATGACATTAAATTTCTACTCAAATAATTATCCTAAATCAATCATGGCCTTTATCATTCTTTCTACCAATTTTTGAAAAATAACTGAATCCTGAAATAAAATCATTAATATACATCTTTTAACTTCTACCTTAACAAGATGGGGAATCAATCTTTCCAGTATACTGAGCTGGCAAAATTTATGCATTTTATAATATATTATGGATATGAATATAGCCAAATACATTTTGCAATATAGAGTGGAAAAAAGGGATCTAATACCTCATTTACTGAAAGGTGAATTTAAATAGATACAGCATAGTCTTATCCTCACATGTGAAGAAATAATTTAAAAAAGAACAAACCTAAGTTTCAAACAAAAGAGATTTTGATGACACAACTGTAGATAGTAAATCAAACTCACTTTATCTTTTCATTAAAATATTGTCAAATTCTTAACAGTTCTTCTCCAGAAGATAAAATTAAAATTAACTCACTTTTCATTAAATAGTATTATTTTAAGTCATCCCTATATATTATTAGTTGGAAAATACTCATACAAATACAAAGCTAAAAGTTACCAGCCAGTTCACCTGTACATCTTATAGAGAAAATAATTCAAATAATATTGTCATTATATATTTTTCCATTAATATCTGACTCGCCACAAATTTAAGGGGTAGTAAATATAGAGTACAGATGATGACTTACATTTAGAGGGTTAGACTTTAATTCTCTCTCGCAGGAGTGAGGACTCTTATTCTTTGTGCTTACAATGCTTCTTTCTCCACGGTATTCTTCTACTTCCAGAATAGGTCAGTACAAAGCTTCAACAGACTTCTATTATTTGCTTGATCTAGGGGGAAATTATACTTTTAATCAATTATTTCAAAATGCAGCAAACTTTTTTTTTTAACTGTGATAGAGGGTGGGGACTATTATTTTCTGTTGGATCTGAGATTAACGGAGAAAAGAGGAATTGTCATTGTTGAGTATTATAATAAATAAATCAAGCAATTTACATTAATACCACTAAAAGAAACCCATATCTATCTTCTTTTTCATTTTATGGTTAAGCAGCATAGCAAGAAAAAAATTAATATTCAAAATCCAAATGATTACAAAAGCCTACTCAAATGTATTTTTAAAAGACTTTAATATAATTTTGCAAATCCATGAGTTTCAATGGACTGGCAGAGATGATTAGGTATCAAGTATTTTTTATTCACTCTTTTTAATGTCTTAGGGCTAAAGAATTACAGGATGATTAGGAAAGTGTAAAGGAAAATCCATTTTAAAAATTTCAATAGAATCATTTTAAAAAGATGATTTCAAGAGCAAGAGACAGACCAGAAACTGATAGCCAACCAAGAGTCTGTAAGGTAAGGCAAGAAATTTGTAGTAAGAATTTCAAAGATGGCACAAAGGTTGAGTAATGGCTATTCAAATACAGCATGTTGGTCAAATTAGAATACATAATCTGGGAATATTCTAAATCTGGTTTCATGGAATTCTCACATTAAAAATACAGTACATTCTGGCCTCCCTGGTGGTGCAGCGGTTAAGCACTGCGCTGTGGAACTGTTGGCAGCAGTGACGCGAGTTTGACACCCTGCCAGGGAGATTCCCAGATGGTGCGGCAGACCTCTCCTGCCTCACCCGCTGTTCCCCTCAGCAGTGTACTTTGGTCTATCTACCTGTTCTGCTCCCTGCTCTGTTTCTGGTGAAACTTCTTGCCGCCCCACGCCTCTGGACTGTACCCCAGCTTGTATGCATAAATAAATAAATCTTTTAAAACATACATAGTACATTCTACTTTTACAAGGACACAGAAGTGTGATGTATGATTTTCTGAAATTTGGTGGTAGGGGCATTCATAATTTTAAGAATTTATTCTATAAATTTTATCAAATTATAGGTTTCTAATAATGGATCTCTTCTGCCTTATTAAAATGAAATATTAAGATAAATGTCTTCAACTTGTACCATAACCTTAACCACACCCTCTTGATGTAACTTAAAATCATTATTTTGCCTTCCAGTAAACAATAAATTAGAATGCAGAAGGAGAAAAATTGGAGATAAGATATAAATGTTTTGGGGACAAGCACTAGTGTCTGCTAGCACTTTAAAGCCAGTCAAACTCTTTAGACTCCTACAGTTGTGATTATCATTACTTTTTTAAAAAGAACTATAGTGGAAAAGAGAAAAAAGAAGCCAATCAATATCAATATGAGAAGTGTTAAATACAACATCCATAATGTATATGAGCAGAAGAGTTAATTTTAAGCCATAAATCTGATCATAAACTGCTATTTGTATGATTCCCTTTCGTTTAAGCTACTGCAAGTGGTATTTGCAATCATTTATCCGGCATACCTCAAAATTATTTTAATGTGAAACAAAAGCATAAATTTGATTACCAAAAATAAAGTCTATTCAGGGAAAAACCTCATTTTTTTTTTCCCAAAAGTCAACTAATATTGACCTAACTTAACCTTTGACACAAACTTATCCACATGTACTTCCTATATGAACATTTCCATATGGCTTTTCAAACATAGATACTTCTACTTTAGTTTCAAGAACACAGAAATGGTTTTGCTGTATTTTGGGTCAGTGAAGATCAATGCACATCCCTTTAGGGAAGTCTTTTGAACTGACAAAGTATGAGTGATTGACATCAATAACAAATACTTTTGTTGTCTGAAGCTGACATGTCATTTATAGCAATAGCTATGCTAATTAATGCCATACATATCTACCAGATATGCCAGACCCTTCACAGAAGATAGCTTGACTGTGGATAAAATTGCACTACAGATATGAAAATGCATCCCTCTGTGATAAAAAAACTGATCTTTCTCTCCATCTCCCACTATCTGTATGCGAGGGGTGGCTAGGGAGGGAGGTGTTAACACACACACACATAGAGAATACACTTTAGATAGGTAAAAACCCACTTGCATGTACATTGATAAAAATGTATTTTTTATAAAAAGAAAACTCCACCTTGCAAAGTTCAAATACACTATAATCCTATCTGTAAAAAGTATAGGACGTAATATATCAAAATGGTTAGTTTCTCCACAAACTATACTGTCATTAGAGCACATTAACACATCACATTGAAATTTTCCCAGATTCTGTGAACTATATTTGTAAATGGGAACTATTTATCTATGTCCCCAGTTTCCCTAGGACAGGATGCCAGGTTTTGTGTGTGTGTGTGGGGGGGGGTTGTTGTTTTTTTGTTTTCAAATAAACAGTTAACTTTAGTAAAGTAGTCAAAACAATACATAGCATATTTCTCACTGAATTCAGTACATACAAAGAAAGGATTATTAATCTTGGCAACTAAACCCCTTGGTCATTAATTTTATTCTTCAGGAAAGTGTTGAAGAACTCATCTCAGGGTCTGCTACACTGTTATCATTCAATACATGAGAACTATAATCAGGATCACCATTCACTTTGGATTGCCTGGAAGAGATGTAGTTTTTACTTACCGCAATTATCAACAGCTATCCCTTTCCTCCTCAAAAGAAGGGAAATAACTTTCTATATCATCTAAAATATCATTATTTATTATTATTCATTTATCCCTTGATTCTTTTTGTCAACAAATTATTGGGTTTTTTTTTTCTTATTTTCCTCAATGCCATTCATTACAACACAAAAATATTCTGTTGGGTTCTCACATCCTTGAAATAAATATTTTATCATCAGCATGAAAATCACCTCCTATCTGACAAAACCAAATTTAAAATTTTGAATCTTGGCTTAATTAACTTCTCTAATTCATTTAGTTTTTGTTTATTCCTTCCTTCCTAAAATCCCCCTTTTGCTTCCATGACACCCCTTTTTTATGCCTCTCCAACCTCATTTTTAAGTGTCTGTTACTTTCTATTACTACATGTACCTCCTCCTCAATATGAGTTTCCCCAAGACACTTCATTCTAGTCCTCTATTCCTCTCCACCTGCACTGTTTCTTCTATCAAACATCACCTGTTGCAAATGATCCCCAAGTGTGTGTGTGTGTGTGTGTGTGTGTGTGTGTGTGTAGCTCTATGCCTCTCTCCAGATCTGCAGGCTTAAAGTGCCTACTTAGTATACAACCTCCTATTGGTTCCCATTCCTCCAGTCTTAATTCCCTTTATTCCACAACACAGTACTTAGGCCTTTTTTCACTTTAATTTTTTACTTGCTTTTGTTTTTCCAAAATATAAGTCTGACAGTATTCTTCCCAGATAAGGCAACAGAAGACAAGAGAGGAAATTCAAACCCAGTAGAATAAAAGGCAATCTGTTCCTGGTATCTCCTTTGTAATTCAAGTATGTTTCATTTATAAAAATGGTTGTAATTCAATTACCACTACTATGTGGTACTCCCTTATTTTCTTAGTCAGAAATACTTTATTCACATAGATTTTTTTTCTATCACTCCCTGTTAAGGATTGTTCATTTAATCAATTATGTGATATATCATTTCACGTAACTGAAATGAATTATGATTTCTGATTTCTCACCTTTAATTAAAAACTACTTTAAAACAAAGAATATGTTTCATTCATTTGTATCTTCTTAACAAACCAGCTTTACATTAAAGGCAGTATTCAATCACTTGACAAGAAATGGTGAACATGCTAGAATCAAAGAGGTGGTGTGACAAAAAAAAACGATAGTGACATTAAACCCTTCTTAATCATCTACGTTCAACAATTTGAGGAAATAATTTTCACTGCATTATTTTCATGTTTTAAATAAATTTCTCAAAAATGTATCTCATGGAAGCAAACTACATCATTATTTGACTTGTGTAAAAATGGGCAAGAAAAACTAACAAGTGTTAAAAAAAAGTGTTAAACAAAACATTTGGTTTTAAATGTTTACTCTGAAGTTCTAAATCAACATTAAAATTCTGAATACAAAATAAAATTATAGTTTTGTGTGGAAATCATGTTATACGGCAATGTGTTTCAAATGATATTATAAGAGAGTGGGCCACAGGAAAAGGGAAAGTTCCAGGTCCCTGCCCCAGTCAAGGGAGGGTGGAGTTGAGTAGGGAGGTGAGAAGCCGGCGAGGAGAATGGGGAAGGAAGGGAGAAGTCTGGAGAGCAAGAAGGCGACCTGGAGGAGGCATATGGAGCACGTGAAGAAGCTGCACTTGATTTTTGGTCCTGGACTGGTTGAAACAGATGTGGGCGAGAGACCCATGGGGAGGTTAACAATGGCAGCTTTATCTTGACTTTTTTTTTTTAAAGTCTCATTTTTTTTTTAATTTATTTATGTATACATACAAGCTGGGGTACAGACCAGAGGTGCGGGTAGGCGATAGGGTTCACCAGAGACAGAGTGGGGAGCAGAACAGGCAGATCGACAGAAATACACTGCTGAGGGGAGCAGCGGGCGAGGCAGGAGAGGTCTGCTGAGCCATGTGGGACTCTCCCAGGCCAGGCGTATAACTCGCTCATTGCAGCCGCTGACAGCTCCACAGTGCAGCGCCAAACCGCTGCGCCATCCCGTGAGGCCCAGCTTTATCTTGATTTTGATTTTTTTTCCTTTCAGATTTGTCTGTATGTTTCTGACCCTTTTCTATGGGTCCCCATAGGAGATGCCTTAGACTTGTGGCAGGTTTTCGGGCCTTAAAGGCCCTGCTTTGGGCCAACTCTGTTTGTTTGGCCATTTACCCATGAGGGGATGGGTAACTTTGGGTGCTTGATTTTCAAACTATATTCATCCCCATTCTTCCCCTTTTCTGTATTGCACATAAATTTTATTAAAATTCCTTTCCATTGAACAACATCTTATGCATTAGAGTATGTTTTATCTTGATGATGCGGATGAGAGAACCCATTTAGAGCAGGCAGGTTTAGGAGTTTTGGGGTGTCCCTCTTTTGCTGCCCTGTAATGATATAATAAAATCTCTCATAAGGAGCACTAAAGAAATTCTCTGAGTCTTAATGGAAAGAAGGACACAAACCAGCATATCCGACATACTGGAGTATACCCAAGAAGGTATTAAGAGTAGGAAAAGCACAAAATCATACTATAAATTCTAATTGTATTAGCAGCATGGGATAGATTGTTCACCCCGAAAACAGCTGTAAAGGTCAAATAAGTTTTTTCTAAGATGTTTTGAGTACATCTTTTTTCAGTAGAGTCACCTTAGCATGTGGAACTAAGGTTCAGAACTCTGGCCTCAGGAGAAACTGATAATATTAAAGAATGAGGATTACCTAGACTTTGGGATATCTCCAGAAATAGCCTTTCTATCTGAGAAACCTACCTTAAGCCAGGGCAAACATCTAGAGGCATGGTTTTATCATATGAAGTCATCCCTTTCTCTTGTGAAATTCCCTCCTTTCTCCTTGACATCCCAAGTCCCTAAGTCCAAGATATCAACCCTGGCTTGCCCTATATACTTTAGAACGTACAGCCATGCAAATTAAATTAAACACATAAATGACTTAAATATAGGTATGTCATTAAATAGTGTGCTCTTTCTCCTACTAATCTTTCTGTGGTTAATTTGCTTGTTTACCCTGCCTCAGAAGTAATAAACGGAATTTTCCCCTGCACCACAACAACAGTAAATTTTAGAAAATTGAATATTTACACTTTATTTATGCTAAGACTAAGAATTTACATAAACCGTGTGTCAAGCACTGTGCTTGACATAAATTGAGCTGTCAGTGAAGGCCCAGGATCATCTAAATGGGAAGACTTTGATGGTCTCTGGCTTACCCCCCATAGTTTAAAGGAGAGTTTCGAAGAAGAAAATAATTTATTAAAGGTCTCAGAGGGTGTAAGTAGTAGAGATGGGACTAAAGCCAGTGTAACTGTCCAAACCCAGCAGTCTTTGGAATCTAACTTTTGGAATCAAACAAGTGAAATTTATTCAATATTTAGATAATATATAAATATTCACATGATTTATATATCTATATTTCAATTTCCATTAGATAATTTATATCATAATAATTATAAATATACTTTGTACATGTTGTCTACAGAGTATGCCTACTAAAATACCTAAAACTTCACACTAAGCATAATTCAATTCTATATTATACATATAACTGCAGTCAAATTAAGGATATTAGACTTATAAAACTAATCATCTTCCATTCTCAAAAGGGTATAACCCTACTCATTTTATTCATAATCCCCAAGTAGTTGATTATATATTAGCTTATTTAAGAAGTGGAAAAATCTCAGCTCAAACAAGCAGGAGGTGGGGGTAGAAGAGGAAACACCTTATCTATATTGCCCTGACAATTGAATTTGGACAACAGTATTTTCTAAATGTATCCTATTCAGGGCTGGATATGTAATTACCTTCAGTTCACAGTCTAGACATTAATGCTTTCATAGTATTTAAGACTCCTTATAACATGCTTGCAGCTTTAAGTAAGCAAGGCTAAATCTTGACCAGATAAATTAGCAAAGAATGCAATAAAAGCTGCAATAAAAGAACTTTATCCTACAAACCTTCAAGTTGCTGCTAAATGAGATTTCTTTGAAATGCAGATCAGTTGAACTAGATTAGTGAATTTTAGCTCCTGTCAACATCATAACAAAATACAAATACAATTGTTCACTGGCCTTATCTCCATGCTTCCATCTGCTGCCTTGTTATTTACTTTCCTTGATTTACTATGCAGATCTAAATAAGGCACATCAAGGAGGGCTTATAACACAATGGCTTCTTAAGCTTTACATCAAGGTATTTGAAACTGAAGCCAGGAAAGGGCTGCCATCAAAGACATATCTCTAATGAACTTCCATATCAGAGAAGGTTTGGTATTTAATACTGCTGTGAAAAGAAAGAGCTACAAATCAGAATGGCCTATGAAAGAAAATGCCTACAAATCTTGATGAGATTAGCACCTCTGAGAATTAATATCCTAATAAAAATGACGTCTGATACCTTGAAGAGTTAACTTCCAACCTCTGCAAATATAATGTACTGTGTCAAGAGCAGGGAAATCACTTGACAAGGTTAAAAGGTCAGGGAAGAATTTTTAATTTTTGCTGAAAGCTAGAAAATATTTTTACTCCTATGTATTCTAAATCCATGTCAGAATAAACACACATCAACATAATTAACACAATTAACAAACCAGTAACACTTCTTCCTATGTCATATACATTTTGCACTATTTATTCAAAATTAGGAATAACTACACAGCAAAATAATGTAATCTAAAATGACACCATGCAATACTTGTTCATCAATTCTTGTATTTATTTTCTCCCCCACAGCAATCTATAGCAACATAAAGTAAAATCTTCAGTCATTTTGCAAATCCTGAGGTGCCATTTTTATTATGTGCTACTACTCTTAAGAGATACAGTATATAAAGAAAGAATTTCTTTCTACTCGCTCTTCCACCTAATTGTGTTTTTGCACTTTTATTTCTAACAAGCCAAAGTTGAACAAGAAAAAAATTCACAAACATGAAAGTTTCCTGCAAACTCTGCTTGCATTACTATCTGACAACATCTTTTCCATAAGCAGTAAGGTCTATAAACAAATGATACCTTTTTTCCCCCTAAAGAAAGTATTTCAATCATTTATGTCATTCTATAGCAAGGGAAGATCCCACAAGCCTGTTCTGTTCCGTGGATCAATCAGCTCCAAACCAAAGTAGACATGTTGTCGGCTCCAGAGCCTGAAAATCCTGCTGCAGGCTCACCAGATGATGAAAACTGAGCTATGCAGCGTATGGGGGCCCCACATGGCATTTGGTAGCTTCCAGGCATGTCAAACTTCACAACTACCCTACAGTCAATGACAGCAAACACCTTCCCTATTCTTGCCTCCAAACATAAATTTGCCTCTGTACCCTCCCTTCAAATTACGAATTGCGGGCAGTCTTCCAGAAACAAAGCTCCAAACAGAAGCAACCTCCCATGACTACACAACAGAAATCACAGTTGTCTTTTTGCTGGATTTCATTTCATGTAGGCAATGTTCCAGACTTATTTACAACCACAAGAGACTGTTACCTCTTCTTGTTTAATGAAATGACAAAACAACAGATTTGCATATGCAAAAGCAGGTGCTGTAACAGGTTCAACTAGTGTTGACCTAAAGCATGTAAAAGAAGGTTTAGCTGCAACAGCTGTCTCAAAGGTATTGGTGCTCTGATGGGCAGTCAAAACTCTACCATCTGTAGAAGAGTGTGTGCAAAATGACAATCTGAATTAAAAACTGATCGATAGATCTTCCCTCATCTTTGTCCTTATGCTGAAATCCTGGTTATATAAAGCTTTTTTTAACCTATAGTCCTAAGATGCCTAAAAGAATAATGTTGACATACAAAAATGTGTTCAATTGATCATTTCAGAAGAACTCTTTTCACCATCCTGACTTATTGTAAGGTAACAAACATTGAATTTTAATCATGTTATTTTATAGAACAAGGTTTTCACGGAGTAATAATCTAACTGCTGGGGTAATTACCAAAATAACCACTTTATTGGACTTTTGTAACCTAAATTATTTTCCTTAACTTCTTCTATATTCCAGTTGTTGTTTTACAATTTAAAAATAATGAAATCATGAGTCTGAGTTTCTTAACCTCTATTTTTAACTTCAATCAGGGTAAGTACATTTTTCTACTGAGGTTAATTTTCTTTAAGGGACTACCTTTCCCCTTACACACTAAAGTAAATAACTTGAGTCTGAACATGACCCCTCACCAAATAGATTAACTTGTTTTCATGTTTGTAGACGGTAGCAGCAGATGTCCCAAGCTCCAAGTGGATGCCCTTTCTACAAACTAATTTCCTTGTCAAAAGATGTTACAATCACAAACTTACAATGCCTAGATAAACTTACTATTATATGAGGGAAAAATACAATTTCTTCACTTTCTTTGAAGTAACAAATTAATCTCAAATAAATGCAAAAGGTGTATAAAGTTCAGTCTCTGAATTATAAAAGAACCCATGATTGAAAAAAGAAAACATAGACATATGTAAGTTTCAATTAATTAAGACCAATAGCCCTGTCTCCTTTTAAAAAAATAATGAATTATTTTTAAACAGAAGTTTCACAAATCATCAATTTTAAATCAAATTGCAGTTTATTATGAAAAGTAACCTTTCAAAGTTGAGTGAAATATATCTACTTATTTTTCGATATATTTTTAATTTCAACTTTATATTCTGAAATTTGGTCTTAGCCTCCAATTTCCTTAATATTTTGCTGCAACAGTATTGTTTTCTTTAACTGTGGTTTTGTTTGTCTATTCATTTTCTCATGATGGGGAGTTGGTATCTGAAGGAAGAAACAAAACCCATATCTGCAAGCAATTGATTTAAATTTTTCCTTTGCTTTTATTTGCCTCTTTGTTATGTCTTGTTGCTAAAACACTTAAGAATTAAAACTCGATTTAAAGAAAGGTAAGAGTATACAGTGGCTGTTCTAACAAATGAAATGAGACATCACTATGACCCCTTTTCAAAGCCTTTCCAAATTTTTTGAAACTAAAATTATTTACTCAATAGGTTGTAACTGCTGTTTCTGAGCCACAGTAATCCATCATGGGGATAAATGTTTAGACAATATTTTAAATGTGTATGATGTACTTGACGGAATGCCACAGTTTCAGCCTGCCATGTAAATACAATCTGATCAAAAACATTCTGCTTGTACAATAAAAGCCCAGCTCTAAACAATAATTCAGCCAAGGAGAGAAAATGATATCTAGGAATACCTCAAAAGTTACCACCAGTGACATAAGCCACAGCAATTTTCGCAAGTTTTAAAAAAGTTATTCTTGTTGAAGTAAAAATCAATAATATAGTTATTTTAATTGCATTTTTTATTGAGGTAACGGTGGTTTACAACACTACATGACTTAAGTTATAGTTTCACATGTCAATGTCCATTCATGAATAAAGATGATAGATACAGCTAGTATTAAGCAACATTATGTAGCAAAAAAACTGTACATACTAAAAGGTAACAATTTTCAAGGTATTCCACTAAGTGAAAAAAGCAGGATACATCAAAATGTATGTGTTTTTATTGCCATTTGTGAAAAAATTACATGTAAAGATACCTGTCTGCTGTGTGTGTAACAACGCTCTAGAAAAATACTGAGAAGCTAGTTATAGTGATACTTCCTGTAAAGGAGAAATGGATACTTCAGGCAGTATGTTCCAAATTTTTCATGACTACATATACATAGAAACCAATACAAATTATATGGCACATTGGGACAAATGAAGAGATACCTCCCTAAGTCCTCAGCCTACTTTCCTGGGGGCTAAACACAAAACTGTCTCTTCATACCTTACAGTTGAGACACAACAGGTTATAATGTATTATCTGGTTTTTAAAATTAAAGTCAAACAAATCAATTTAACTATTTGAAGTTTTTTAGTGGAGAATACTAATTTAATGTCTAGTCAAGTACTCAAGTAATCCTTCAATCTAATTTAAAAATGCTGCAGTTGCTAACATTTCAAGAGTATACACACCAAGAGTTCTCAAACCAGAGTTTCTGGCACAGTGACTTCACAAAGATGTATTTACCACATCCTTAGCATCTCAAAAAATTTAAAAGGATATTATTTTTCACTCAAAGGTAATAAAATAAAAAAAAATACCCATAATTCTGCTATACTTTATTTTTATTTTTAACATACATATAAAGCAAGTCAAAGGTCTTGTTAGTGCAAGAAGCTCCTGTTGTCATTTATTTGATTAAGAAAAAATGGAAACAACTTATTATTTTAATACTTCTATTACTTTAATCAGTGTAATTTATTAGCTAGATAAAAAAAATACCCAGGGCCTCTCTGGTGGCACAAGGGTTAAAGCCTCAGTGCTATCAAGCTATCACCAGGTACTGTAGCCTGAGTTTGATCCCAGGCCAGGGAGCTAACCCACATGACCCAGTAGACCTCTCCTGTCTCACCTGCTGCTCCCCTCAGCATTGTATTTCAGTCAATCTGCCTGTTCTGCTCCCCACTCTGTCTCTGGTGAGCCCTCTCACTCCCCAGACCTCTGGCCTACACCCCAGTTCTTGGACACATAAATAAGTCTTTAAAAAATATACCCAAAGCAAGGAGAAATTATAACAAGATATTATTGGTGGTAGTTAAACAGCTGGTGTTGTAACTTCGGCAAACAGATGTTCGCTAAAAAGCAATTTTTAATAAGAAAATATGAACTGAATTTATTATACCTCTAAAAAGCCCATTTTGGTTCATTTTCATAGTGAAACTATGTAGTAGCTTTTCTTATTCGTTTGAAAAAAAAACTTACACTAATAATCTCATAGTATACATTTTGTTCAAAAAGTAGCAGATAAAGGATTGGCACTCAGAAAAAAAACTAGGAAAAGCAGCTCTCCATAAGTAGAAAAAAAAAATGATGGATTCAACATTTTTCCTAATGGGAGAAACATTCAATATTCCAGAAAGAAATAAGGAGGGTTCTGTGACACTGGGATATTTCAGGAGGTCTTCATACTACCTCCCAAGCTGCCTCTATTGCCCAAGCACTAAATCAAAAAAGTTGCATGTGCACCACATCCACAAACTATATTCTATGTTGTAGTCAAGTATTATCTGTATAAAATCCAGGGGAGGGGTTGGAATTGGGGAACAAAGGATCAAATATTAATTATGGAAAGAGAAACTGAAGAAACTACGGGTATGGGGATAAAATAAAGTAACAGTCCAAACGAGGAATGAAAAACTGAACTAAGACAATACTATTGGAGTCAAGGACACAGGACAGATTTGATAGATATTTATATATCATTGTCTATTTCACTAAGATAAAGAAACAAAAGTGGGAAAACTAAAAATGGCCTTTGGGTTTTTTGCCCTGGTGGATTATGTTAGATAGTTTTTCAACAAGATAAGGAATATAGGAAGGAAAGCGGTCTAGAAGAGAGTTGCCGAGGAAGCATAATTAATTATATAAAAATTTCAAAAAATCAATAATAAAAGAAAAGTAAGAATCAAGTCTAGCGGAGCAACATCATTCAAGAAAGTGATTCTTGAACAGAACGAAAAACAACTTTCTCTACACTGATTAAGTAGCATTATATACAAAATTACTGCTTAGAAAACTCTAGCATGTGAAGAAAATGAAAGTGGGAAAACTTCATGTAAAGAAGGGAAAGAGTTGCCTACAAAGAAGGAAAAAAACAAGAAAAGCCAAATTCTTCTTTACAGAATCTGTAAAAGAAGAATACTGAAGAAAACAGGAAAAAAAATTTTAAAGACAAACTATGTCAGTGTTGCAGATAAAACAAATTTGCCAAGATTTTGCCCATTGCATGTGGTGGTTGGGGGGAGTAGTATCTGCATGAGAATAGAGATTTTAATTCACAGAATAAAATTACAGGCCAAAGCACCTATGGGATTCTTTCTGTACATTCACACAATAGTTTGAAAGATGTATACTGTCCCAATAGATTTTAAAATGTATTAAAAAGCTTTGAATATTGTAAAGGTGTGTGTAAGGGGCCTCAGGCTCAACGACTCCAGTTGTTTTGGCTTCTCCATGCAATTGAATAGCTTATAGAGAAACAGAGTTTGGTCACTTGAACCTATCCTCTCTGTACTAGGAGAGAAAATATGTCTCAAGATATAATCCTCATTAAACTGATACCAGAGTGATGGATGATAAGGATGGAAACAACTGGAAAGGAGGCATCACAAGATCAGAAACTTGGTTCACAAAATGCCAATAGATGTAGGTGGGGGTAGAAGGGATTAACATAGCCATTAACTCAGCTATAGGAACTAAGATCCTTAGGCACCCATGACTAGATCACAAAGCTCAAGACCCAAGCAGGTTTCAGACTGCTGTATGAAGTGTCAGCAGCACAGACCAGAGGTAAAGATATGGAGATTGAAGACCATTGTAGAATCTCTGGTCCCTTTCAAATGCCATGTAGTTATTCAAAATCAACAGCAAACCAACCACTCCATGAAGGAGTGAACCCCTCCCAAAGAGAAGAAGACAGTATCAGTGCAATCTCTGCACTGGCTAGGGGCAGCAGTCCTGCCCACCCGTGCCTATGCAGGTGCTCCTTTTTGCCAGCTCTGTCCCTCTGCAGGGCAGCAGCCTTCCTGCCCGCTGTGACCTGTCCCATGCCGGGGCGTCTCTGCACTGACCCCTCAGCAGAGGCAGCTCTCCGCAAGGCTGCCCGCCTGTGACCATGTAGGCCTCTCTCTTAGCAAACCTGTCCCTTTCAGGGCAGCCCTTTCTGCCTGTTTGCATCTCTGCAAGTGTCCTTTATTCTTCTCTCCCTTTTATAATAAGCCTTCCCTTTTGGATATGACTAACGTCTCTGTGTCATGGAGAAACTTGCCTGGGTACTCACCTCACCAGTGCTGGTGAAAGGGGAGCTCTAGTGAAACCTTTCCCAGAGTGAACCAAGGACCTGAACACAATTTCAAAAATGACTTGAAGAGTACCTGCAGAAGCCTAGCATGTAGCAAGTCTCAAATCTTATGAACAAGTATAAGACTTCTTTTATATATTTTCCCTTCTCTCCACTCATGCCCCCATCTGGGTTTCCATTTGTTTATTCCCAAATACTCAAAATAGGACGCTTAATTCTCAAAGACGTATTTGCTCCTAAGATCTAAGCAAAGAAACTGGGGGTAATAAGAGATAACTACTAAGAGAATCAACTATTTTATTTTTCTTTGGAAGATAATGTTTAAAATTTCAAGCACCTCTTTTTTTTTAGTAATGTAGACCAGGTACAAAATTATCCTTTGATTGACTGTACTCTCTAAGTCAAAAATCATACACTATTTATCACTTAGGTATCAGTACAGTGGTAGACTTTAAGATGATCCCCAAAGATCCCTACCCTCTAGTATCTCTGTGGCAGGCAATCTCCTCCCACTTTGAGTGTGAACTAGACCTAGTGACTAACGTCTATGACCAGAATCTAAAAAAATAACAGGGCTTCATTTCTACAAGTAGTTTTTGATGTAACTGGATTTCTTTCTATCTTTCTCACTTTCCCTCATGGCCCACTCTAATGGAAAATAGTTGCCATACTAGGTGAACTACTCTATAGGTAAGCCCATATGAATGCCCATGAGTTAGGGTCCACTTAGTATGTATGGACAGCATCAACAAATGAGGAAATATTCTTACAATACTCAAAAACTATAATCTGGTCCAAGCAAAGGAATCATACACATAAATGATGAATTAGTGATTTCAATATATATCTTTTTATTTCACTCACATCTTCCTCTTAAACTATCAACCTACATTCACATAGGAACTAAACTCATTTATCAATTACAACCATAAGTTGGTTGCAGATACATGAATTTAGAAAAAAATCAATGAAAGCATTTTGTAAGAATCAGTTATACGAAATATTCTGTGTCTGGTAAACTGTTTGTTGCAGTTTTAAAAAAACTGAAAGTGAAAATTCCATATGATCTTGCAATGTGTCCCCTACATATGAATTGAATACAAAAATAATAATTTGAAAAAATATATCCACCCCTGTGTTCATAGTAGCATTATTTACAATAGCTAAGATGTGGGGGAAAAATAAACAAATGTTCTTCAAGATATCACTGGATAAAGAAGTCATGGCATCTATATTTAATGGAATACTACTTAAAAACATTAAATCTTGCTTTTTGTGACATGAATGGAGCCTGAGGTGATAATGCTAAATGAGAAAAAGTCAGAATATGAAAGACAATTATTGAGGGGCTCCTCTGATATGTAGAATGTAAATAATAAAAGCAAATGAACTAACAACCATAGCAAAACAACTATTAGGCTCTGAAAATTATCGTGGTTACTAGAAGGGCAGGGGAAAGAAGGTGGGAAGGCAAGGTATTGGGAAAGGTACTATAATACTGGTAGTGGGAAAAGTGAGGCTTATATGCACATAGAGATGAAAATTACCCCTGAAATTTATATACCTTTATAAAATAAATGGTAATCAATAAAATAACAAAATCAATAAAACAATAAAGTAATAAAAATAAGAGCATAGTATGTACTATAATAAATTACCATTAAGACATTAAAAATTGGGCCTCCCTGGTGGCCTACGGGGTTAAGTCTCAGCACTATCGCTGCTAAGGCTTGAGTTCAATTCCCGGACAGGAAGTTAACCCACATAAGGCACAGCAGACCTCTCCTGGCCTGCTGTTACCTTTAGCAGTGTATTTCACTAAATCCCCCGTGTTGCTCCCCACTCTCTCTCTGGTAAATCCTCTCACCCCCCCCCCCAAACCTCTGGCCTACACTCCAGTTCTTCTATGCAAAAAAATAAATAAATAAATAAATAAATTTTAAAAATGCACTGAAAATCAACACTATAGCAAAAATATTTAGTGAGATATAAAATGTTAAGGAATAGTTGTTAATTTCAAAAACAGGGTGATATTGGCTACTGAACCATGGAGGCGTTCCTTTTCTTACAAGACCATTTTCAGCTCCCATTATTATACAGAGTTTGATAGGGTTCCTCTACAGGAATCTTTGGTAATGCAGGCAGTCCAGGTATGCGTGGCTGAAGCATGCTTCTCTGGGGGTAATGACGGCTCAAGGGGTCAACTAAACTTTGTATCTTTTTTGCTTTTAAGTTTTCCCTAATAAGTCCTGTTTTTGTATTTCATTAAGTCATTGTATTCACTGTTGAAACTCCTGGCTTCTGCACTAAATCATAGTATAGTACAAAAATAGAACTGTGTAACTTGGGGACAACAGAAGAGCAACAGTAACTATATTTAATATACAAAATGTAATCAAAGCAAAAACCGGTAATTTATATACCTCAAAACAACTACATCTTATGTGTGTATGAAGCTCAGAGGTTAAATGACTCAACTAAAAATAAACAAGTGGCTGCTTTGTGACACAAGTCCAAATCCTCAGATATAATGTCCAGTGCCATTTTCTATACTATTCCACTAAGGAATACATACATTTTATAAAATTTCTGAATAATCAAACCAGGACAATGAACAGCTTTAGAGTCAGATTTTTGCTGGATTTAAGGAACCCTTTAAATGCTAAGATTACTCAACTGTATTACTGGCTACCACAACATAATAAGGAGTAGAAGTGGTCAGGCAGAGGCTAGATGGCCATCTGTCGAGCTTGATGTTGGGCTTGGATGACCTTTAAGATTCTTTCCAATTCAGAGATGTTGTGACTCTATGGTGATAATGATGCTGTTTTCAGCCTGTTGCCAAGTAACATGTCTATTGTTTTTCCCGCCTGTCACACATAGCAATGACAATAACTATCGTTTTCCTCATATGCCATGACAAATTTATGTCATAGTGTCATATTAGTAATTAGCATTCCCGAAATGTCTTACCTTTATAATGTTCAAGTATATTCTAAAGAAGCTGACAAACTTTCATTTTAAAAGGTGTAAAAATGAAATTCCTTTGATTAATAACATATCCTAAAAGTAATATCCCCTTTCTTTTCCTTTCAAGCTTCATCAATCACAAGCTTTTCAATCTACCATTGCCTCTAATCATTAGTAGAGTAACTCATTCATTCATCTACTCACTCATTCTACAAACATTCAATAACTCTGTGGGCAGAGCACTCTTTTAAGCCAGAAAATACAACATGAGATTTAGAATCTTACTAACTATCAGAGAAGTAAAGAGGAATCAACTGACATCAATTCAACATTTATTAAGTAACCAACAGTAGGGTTACATAGTATCTAGTTCAGATCCAACATCAAAAATGACTGAGTTAGTTTCTGAATTCAGGTCAACCAAGTCTAAGAGATACAAGACTCACTTTAACTTACTTCTTGAATATACAGCAAGTGAAACTCACTGCTCTTCAAAAGTCATCCATGAACACATACATATATAAAGAATGGTGCTTGCTACTATAAAATACTTTATTCTTAGCTTAAGGCAACTGAAATTGCAGGTTAAAGGTTCCAAATAAAAAATTACAAGCTATGTTTGGATATAATCTTTGGAATTTCAACTTTCTACATTAAAAAAGAATCACTTAATAAGACAAAATTTTAAACACAAGCAAAGTTTATTTCTCTCTCAATTTACATGTCTGACCTGCATGATTGCTGTGTCTTTTTTTTTCTTAAAATTAATTTATTTATGCATACAAGAGCTGGGGTGTAGGCAGGAAGTGTGGGGCGGGGATGAGAGGATTCACCAGAGACAGAGTGGGGAGCAGAACAGGCAGATTGACTGAAATACACTACTGAGCGGAGCAGTGGGCAAGGCAGGAGAGGTACACTGGGCCATGTCGGTTAGCTCCCTGGCTGGGGATCGAACTTGTGCTGCAGTGGCTGCCGATAGCTTCACAGTGCTGAGACTTAATTATCTGTGCCACCAGGGAGGCCCCTGCTTTGCCATTTTTGACACACAACTTCTACCTCAGAATCTCAAGAAGATTCTTTCTTAATTCCACAACCTAAAGGAGGAATTGGGAAAAAGGACTAGAAATAGATGCCCCAGGACTTTTTTTATTTTTATTTTCCAAACTTTTTTTTGAGGTAAAGTAGGTTTAAACTTGCTCCAGGATTATAGGCTTTCTAAAGATTTTTTTTAAAGAATTTTTGACTTCTATAATAAAATTGTATAAATGGCCAAAGTACTTTTTAAAAATAACTACCTAATATTTAATTATTTAAATTAAGAATTTCAGAATTTCATTCATTTTTAAAATGCAGTTTTAAGCTTACTGATTATTTACATTAAAAAATCAAAAGCAGAACATTACTGGTAAATGTTTTCATAATATTCTTTATCATGAGTTAGAATATTTAAACTTTACAGTCTATAAATTTTGTGGGGTACAATCAGGCACTCATCATTATTATTCCTATTTGGTAAAGGTACAAATAAATTTAGAGGACTTCAGATGTCAAGGATAATAGGCACATCTGGTACACAGTACCTAAAAGCCATGTGACATCTTGTTTAGTGTTTGATTGCCTTTTTTGAGCTAGAGCTGCCAGGTGAGTAGTTTGAAGAATTTTAAATAGACCATTCATGCTTGTAATCCTTTTTAACATTTTAAGATACTCGAATAAAGCAACCATTAGCAGTAGGATCAGTGCAAACATTAATATCATTAATTGGGTAATAAGAAATGGTGTTTTCTTGGGTTATCAACCTTTTGATAACACTTTCATTTTCAGTACTCAGGTATATCATGCCACTTTTACACTCAGAATAAGTAAAATAAAATGCTGTTTTTCAAGTTATTTGTTGGTAGATTTTTCAATGTAAAATACTTGGTCATACGTAATATAATTATGTTTATAACTCAGAGAACTTCTAAACTAGCACGGCTCTCAGATTAAAAAAATGGGAAAATTATTATTTTATTAAGTGAGACAGTTTAGTAACTTGTATAAGGTTTTGTCATTACAATGTATTAGAATTTAATGTCTGTGGAAATAAATTTTTACTAAAGGTTATACTGATTTTTAATATGTCAGAAAATAGTTTTGGTAATATTTCTTTTTAAATAATACCTAGCATAGTTAGAAGGAACTTGTAACTAATTTCAAAAGCTTAAATGTCTTAGTGAACATTATTACTTGCTTAAATTGCTCTACACTAAAGATAGCAAAAATATGAACAAAACAAAATAAAATGTCTTAAAAATTGGTGAATTTTACACCAAAACACAAAAAGAAAATTAAAAAGATTTATCTAAACTCTAAATTCATTTGGATCTTCAGAGAAGAACCAAAAGAAAAGGAAAGAATGCAAATAATCATTTGTGGTACACAATGCTATTTGCCAAATATTTCTAGCTCTATTGTTTTAGGCACACGGTAGAATTGTACATTCTCAACTCTTTAAAACAATGTGAGACCATGTAAATGGCCATAGCCAATGGAATGTAAGCACACTTTTAAAATCGGTGTGTGATTCATTTTAATTCTCTTCCCCTGTTAAGAGAAATGAAAGCTTAAGTCCTAAGAACCTTCCAAAGACTTAATTTTCTCAGTAATTACATTCAGACAGAAACCTAACAATCTGTATTGGAGTCATAAACCTGAGCAAAAAAGAAATTGTCCCTTTAGGAGACTTGGGGATGGAGCCCTCTGTTATTAGTAAATAATCTAACCTATCCTGACCAATATACTAATTTAAAGTGTTTCATTTTTTACACAAGGGCAAACTATAAAAGGAAAGCTAAACCTCAAGAGAACATTAATCACAATGCTTTGTAACACTACTCTGATAGAAATGCCTTTTAAAATAGTGCTAGAAACCGTATTTTTAAATTATATAAAGATTCTCCATCACTTCTGGGATATTGTGGGAAAGTTTGATTTGTCCATCTCAGCTGGAAGTGGGAGTTTAACAAATAACATATTTAACATTTTCTATACATATTTTACTAATCAACATAGAAAACGAACAGAAAGACATGATTTGTTGAGATTCAACCACGTGCCAGAAAATAGAATGCCTTAAGGTGGGTCTAATATGGCAAGTATCAACTAAATACTTTTGAAGAGATAATTTAAGTTCACATAATTTAAGTTCTTACTGTTCCAGACTTTTCTACTTGAAATGGACCTTCTGGAAATTATACTAAGTGATCCTAAATATTTTAAATTTTTTCTGTTCCCTATTTGAAATTCATAGCTTACACATTTATTAAAGTGTTAATGACACTCTGGAATTCATAATAACAATAAGGAAATTGATATTTACCTATAAATAATGTTTCTGAAATATCTGTTCTTCCTAAGTTTAAAATTATATATTCAAATTAGTAAAAGAATGAGATTTTAGAAAAAAATATAAAATGCTTATATATTTCCTAAGTCATTAGGTAGTAATCTTCAGTTTGAGGTACTATTAGGAAAAGCACCTTTTTTGAGAAACTCTAGTAAGAGCTCCTTGTAAGGCTCTATTTCTTTGTTGTTATATAAAGTGTTTTTACTTTTCACAGCTCTTCACAATAAATGATGGCAAATCACTTAATGGTTTTGGGGGAAATGCTTCTTTCCCACTAGTTTCCTGAGAGTTTGTTTAGAATAAATTCAAGTAAACCTTGGTCTTCTCTAGGTGTCTTATATTTTTTAACAGGAAAGGAAGAGTAAATAAATTATCTTACAAGTAAATATGGCCTCTCTTTTGTCATTTAATTCAGAAACTAGGTGGAGAAAGAATGTGATAAACTGGGCCACTTAAAAGATATTCTTTATCCAGTAAAATGAAGCCCTGATAGGGTTTGTCAACAAGACGCAAAACAGTTTAAGAAACTGTAATATCTATTTTCTATATAAACCAGCTTTCAGCATATTTTCATAAAAATCATACAACCAAGTACACCTGGGGAAAACACAATGTTGTCAGCTGGAGCATGATGCATCATGTTATGTCATGCATATAAAGAGGCTTATCCCCTCTGCTCTCAGGTGGCTGAAGGACAGGAGTGCCAGAGACCTCAGGCCAATTACTATTCGCTACCAGTCGACTGTAGGTGCTTTCCAGCTACCATCACCTATTACACATGTCATAGCATGAATAAAATTGGGAGGTACGACCACGTAAGTAGTAATTCATTAAAAATGTGTAACTAGGATAGCCTATTTACCTGTCAGTAGCATGGAACAGCCCTGGTGAGGATGTAATGAGTATAAAATGGTGGACTCCTCTACTCTGAATTAAATGACAGAATTTTTATACAGTTCACAAAGAAATAAAAACTCGGGCAATTTTCCATTGCCCCCAAATGAATAAGCCTTACTAGTCCATCACTAACTTACTATGTAGAAATCAAGAAACTATGGATTTTACAGCATTCCTAAAAACTCACACCAGAGGCAAATAGTTTACCATCATCAACAGAACAAAATTTCTCGGAGGATATCTCTTTTCTTAATAGCAACACCTCTATTTGGATTGCAATTATGTAATATAAAATTACGTTTATAAAAATAATGAAATTGAGCTTGTTGGCTTGGGTTTAGAAAAGTATGAATTAATGAGAACTAATTTTATATTATTTCTTTGTGGAAGAAAAGCACAACAGACGTCTGCAGGATTTCATGTCTTGAGTTCTTTAGACATAAAATTGCTATACAAGCCTGATTTAATGTTCTTAGGCATAGGTTACTTTATCTGTTATTTGAGGATTACAATTGAATCTGAGTGCAATTATTAAAATGATAGGTTAAAATAAAAGAAGTATTTTCAAATACTGGAGTAATGTTAAATAATGACTATTTTGTCCAATGTATAATGGAAGAGAATGTGTGCCAACTCACCAAAAATATAATGATAGGGGATACCAGCAGTTTACAGAATAATTTCAATATACTGACCTATAAAAGGATAAAATGTAACAGGAAAATGGACATGAAATAATCATATATCACAATCTAAGGTAATAACCTTCCCACTTTCACTTAATATAGAAAAGAAGTTGTCTTATTATTTTTGATACTCTTATACATAGCAAGGCATAAGCTAAACAAGGTGGCAGATAGGAATTGCTCCCTGAAGTGTCCCTTAAAACAACCTTCTCAGAAAAGCTTAAGAGTTTTTAGAATCAGAGTATTAATATTAATTTTGGATGTTACCTAGCCTTTCTCTTCAACTCTAACATGAAAATAACAATAACTACCAAATAGCTGCCTCAAAATTAAGACATGTATTTAAAATGAAATATTAGCTATTTTATTATTTGGTACTACCATAAGTTGTTACTGCCTTCATGAACCCCAAATCCCTATTAGCAGACACATTTATAAAACAAGAACTATTGTCTCCATATTTTATGAATATTTCCTTAGTTATTATCTAATGTCCTTTCCTGTTTCAGGATCCCATCCAAGATACCACACACATTATTTCAGTATGTCTCCCCATTGGCTTTGACAGTTCTGAGGAGTACTGGTCAAGCAGTACTTGGTAATATCTACATGAAGGTAAATTACCATCTTCATCACATCATATCAAAGATACATAATATATATAGAATATGTAACTGTTGATATTGTCTTTGATGATTTGCCTAAGGAATGGTTTGTTAGTTTCCTCCAATATAAAATTACTTTTATCCCCTTTCCATCCTATACTCTTTGGAAGACAACCACAACACTCAGGAAGGAGTGAGAGTGTTATGTGCTACTTCCTGAAGGTGAAGTATCCACAGAAATTATTTGGAATTCTGTAAAGGAAATCTGCCCATTTTGCCATCTATTTATTCAATCAATTATTTAAATAAGTATAATATAAAATTATGGGTATTTATTTTACATATTGTTTTTATTTGAACATTTCCCTTTTTTCCTAGAGCTCCATGTTCATCTTGAATATTTCCTACCCAAACCTAAGAATAAACTCCATTTCTCCAAGGCTTTCTGCTTCTTTTATTGAAAACTATTATTAGAAACTAAGATGTAGGCACTAAGTACCTTGCTACTTTTAGACCCTCACAGCTGACAGAGCAGAGAGATACACGTATATATACTAAACAATGTATATATACATATCTGTAATTATTTCTATATGCAATCAACTGTATAGACATTAGGATAAACAAAAGTTATCATTAAGTTAAATCTAAAGTCGATGTCTCCAAACCACTGTCACGTGGGTCATTCTACCTGTTCCCTTTGCTTATCCTCAAACACTAAGATAAACTTTTGTTAACACTTTCTTCCACTAAAATAATTCACTAAAATTTCTTGAACTGCTCCATGTGAACTTTCACAACTAAATTTCAGCAATTAAATAACTTAAAGAGATTAAACAAAACTCAAAAAAAACTACAATGCAACGTGTCTAACAGTGACACCAAAGCAGTTGTCAATTACCGATCTTTGTGACAAGTATGAATACAAATTAATTGAAAATATCTCTAATTGTCAAAATTATGCAAAGAAAACACTGCTTCCTTTTAATACCTGTCACAGCCAAAAATGTACCCTGCAACTCTAAATAAGTAAACCCAAGAAACCAATTTTCTCTAAAGTTTAATGTTATTAAATAATTTGCATATAGAATCATTTTTAATAACGAATTAGCCCAAAATTTATTAAATGTGCCAACAACATCTTAGCCTCTATTTCCTTATCATTAAAACTCATATACATGTCTTCTGTCACTCTTCTTAGGGCAGTTATACTCATAATAAATGGAGTTATGAACATCAAATAACAAATACGTCACTAAGAGTACTAAATAATTCAAGCCAGTACTATTTTATTAACTTTAAGAATAAACCATAGTAAATCTTGATGAAAGGAAAACTCATCACACTCATAAAACTTAGTTTTCAAGAAATACATCATTTTAAAACTAAAAATAGAAATTTATAAATAAGATTCACATTTCTAAGCATGTACAGTAAATATTAGTTCAGGGTTTTTTTTTTTAATTGAGTATTTATTTTTGTTTTGTGTAGAAGAATTGGGATGTAGGCCAGAGGTGAAGGGGGTGAGAGAATTCACCAGAGACAGAGTGGGGAGCAGAACAGGAGGATTTACTGAAATATACTGCTAAGGGGAGCAGTGTATGAGACAGAAGAGGTCTGCCGTGCCCTATGTCAGTTAGCTCCCTGACTGGTGATCTGAAGTCAGAACATAGAAGTGATACTGCTGAGAGTTAAATCCTACACCACCAGGGAAGCCCCAATTCAGGATTTTAAGGCTACAGCCATACACAAACTTTAAGGAATCACAGTATCTCTGATTTACTAAGGAATAATACTGGCTCAATAATGTTGATTTTATTGTGACAGAACATACTCCCTAAAGATAGGTCTTTAGCTTCCACTTAAATAAAGATATAGCAAGATTAGACTACATGAATAATTGTTTGATTTTGCTGTTTTTAGTGTTAGTGTCAAATATTTTTTTTTCCCTCATGGTTAGCCTAGATTCATTTACCTAAATATCCTTAAACTTTTTAGAAGACAATATGGGGCACATTCTCTCAAAAAAATAAAAGAAAAAAACTATATCTTCAAGAGGCTACTGCCTATTTTTAGAAATAAATAGAATTCACAACCTTGAAACATTTTATTAAAGAAAATATCTATATAATTATAATCATTTTACTTTTACTATATAAAATATTTTACTTTTACTATGTGAACATTTTTTAGGTTCTACCATATAATCTTCTATTTAAACCCTGTCAAAGCTAAATTCTTAAAATAAAATGAAGCTGAAAATCGAGATTCTAACTTATTCAGTTCAAGCTAGCAAATCCTAACAAAGAAGTGCAGTTCTCCAGCAGGGTAAGCCAGTGTTGACATCAGTATTTAGTAGAACTTCCTTCAAAAAAAAAAAGCCTACAAACACAAAACGGAAGATGAAATAAAAGTTACTATTGTAGGATATTAAGAGTAGTTACTAGAAAGAAGTATCGAGAGTGTTGTCTGAGCATTTCAAGGGTATTGTTAACCTGTAGTTACAATAAGAAAATGTTAAAGGTCATATTTTAGTCAAACCTCAATGACTGTTTCCTATGCCACTCTGTAACTGTATTACGGCACTGATAGGAGTATCTTATTTGGAGATTTAAACTGAAAAGAAAGGGGGAAATATTAGGTGCATGAAACACATTAACTTAAAATGTGAGAAGTTATAATTACCGATAAAAGTTCTTAAACAGATACATCATACCTTTAATTACACTGGTCAACAAATTTTTACAAAAGTCATGTTACTGAAATAAAATTTTCATTTCCTTTCACTTTGTATGTGCTCAACACGAATATACAGTCAGATTCTAATTTTGGCTCTAGTTCTTTTGTAATCTGCAATAAATAGATGTTTACATCATGAAATGCCAATATAACAGGCCTACGGCCAATACCTGTAAAAAATCAAATCATAAACTACTTCTTATATTTCTTCGCTTGCCTCTTGTACAGCTGTTCAGGAGTATCTCTGGGGAGTGTCTAGCAGTAGTTAGCCAGCATTGTAGTGGACCATTTTCTCTAGTATCTTTGTTCCACTGATTCGATATCTTGATGAAAACTTTTGTCATGTTTATCACTAACAATACCACATTTTTCAGGGAAGAAATCCAGATGGGAATAAAGGAAGTGGATCTTTAGAGACACATTGAAGCCAAGTTTCTGATACTGCATCAGTATGTCTTCCACTAGTGCCTTGTAGTTTTCTGCCCTAACATTCCCAAGAAAGTTTGTAGACACAGGTTTTGGTGAGCCTCGACCAGAGCTGGGTGCTGGATATTCTTCTCTCCAACTGCTACATTCTGTCTGCAAGTCTGTTCTTTTTGCAAGTAGTGCAATTCACTTGCTTGGCTATCCTACTCACACAAGAAACACATGTATTTTGTATATCCCTGCTGCAGTCCATTAAAAGGGCAACTAGCTTCAAATCACGAGACGTGCCAACTGTACTTGTTATACTCAATGGAATTCAGTAGCTGCTTTAAGTTATCATATGTCTCTTTCATGTGGACAGCATGCACTACTGGAATAGATGGAAGACGGTTTCCACTGTGCAAAAGCACAGCCTTAAGACTCAGTTTCGAAGAGTCTAGAAAGAGTCTCCATTCTTGTGGGTCATGAGTGATTTCCAAGGCATTCATGAGGCCCTCAATATCAGAACAGAATACTAGAGTACTTTCCTTTCTGAAGAAAGGCTCCAACTGCTGGTGTGCTTTCGATAGAAAGTAATTGTGACATCTTCTTCTAGAAGATTCCACTGTTGGGAGTCTTGATCCTAGCAATTTTGCCTTGTTCTTGGATGAGTCAAAATTACAAACCAGGTCATTTAATTCTTCCTGTGTTAGTTTGTGTGGGGTTGATGATGCACCGTAGTGGAAAATCTGGATTACTACATGCTGATGGAACAAGAGAAGAACAGGTCGGTCACCCTTGTCCTCATCAGATGAATCAAGAGAATATTCAGCTGGAGGTTCTGGAATAGGAAGTTTCTCACCATGTGGAACTGGTCTCAATGCAGACGGAATGTTTGGGTAGACTATTCTCAACTTCTTTTGCTTTGTTATTCTGCCGGAAAGAGGAGGAAGCAAGCAGAAGTGACAGTCTTTTATGTGGTTGCTTGGCTCTCTCCACACCATGGGGACTGCAAACGGCATTGATGGTCTTTTGCCATTTCACCACTGTGAAAGCTGTGTTGTACATGGAGTACAGCATATATGTGGGGCACAAGGCTTGTCTTGGTCACCAACCTTGCATTGAAGTCAAGATGATAAGCCTTCTTCACTTGAAAAGTGTTACTTTTCTTCTGGTTGACAAATGTCACCTTCCCCACAAATAGAGCAGAAATTGTCCATGCTATTAATGCACTTTCGAGGCATGACTGTTCTATATTGTGCCTAAATGGATAAAATAATAACAGTTCTATGGAATAGTAGCTTAAACTGTCTTGCACAAAGTCTGAAATAGTTTCAATGCTCAACCTTTCTGACAGGGCTTTACAGAGTGCAATGCTGACGCCAGCTTATTTCAGCAACCACCTGGCAGAAGTATTGCACTGCATCAGAAAATGATGCAATAAACTCTGGATGATGTGTGCATGATGGTATTATGCAATGCAATGCAATATTACATCATTCTAGGCTGATTTAGGATGTTGTTGCAGTCCTACTGGATAAATTTACATGGTGAAACATAAAATTAATTATATGAAATATCTTCAAAACGAGAGTTAATAAAATTTTTTCAGGGTTAGGGCCTCCCTGGTGGCACAGCGGTTAAGCACAGCGCTATGAAGCTGTCAGCAGTGGAAACACAAGTTCGATGCCAGGCTGGGGAGATTCCCACATGGCGCTGTAGACCTCGCCTGCCTCGCCGGCTGCTCCCCTCAGCAGTATATTTCCACCACTCTGCCTGTTCTGCTCCCCACTCTGTCTCTGGTGAACCCTCTCGCCGCCCCACACCCCAGGCCTGTACCCCAGCACATATGCATAAATAAATAAATCTTAAAAAAAATTTTTTTTTCAGGGTTATATTCATGTTCAGCACACCAAGACACTACAGATTAGGGCCTTTTTAAGTCAGTAACGATCTCAATATTGACTAATGTTATCAGTGATTTGAAAAAATAATCAGAAAAGATTTCATGCCATACTTTGTAACTACTATATGGGGCATGGGGTAACAGATCTATGAACACTGTCCATATCGTGGAAGTAAAATAACAGATTTCGCTGAAAGTCAAGACTTTCAAAATCAGAAACTCATTTAACATATCAGATATTTCCCTTCTCTGTAATATATATTATTACTTGGGTCACTGAATCTATTGCTTTAAGTATTTTAAATTTCAAAGTTGCACTCAATTTATATTTACCAATATTTGTATATCATAGATCACCTGTACAATTCTCTTACATATTTTTCATCTAAGCAAGTACAATTTATTTTCTCTCCTAGGAGTTTACTTTTGGAAAATAAAAGTGTGAAAGAAGCTGAGCAGAGTGAACATATACCCTAAAACCTATCCTGTTCATGATAACAAAGAAAAAAAAATCCATACCACACTTACATAGCAAACAGTAATGAAAATAGCACGTTTTGTTTGCTATTCTGGTTCCACTCAGGTTTTGAGTTTTCTTTTTTTGTTTTTAATTTTGCCTTTATCTACAAAATAAACCTTGATCCCAGCTTGAAAAAACAGCACTGAAGATAAGAAGCATAAGATTAAAATGCTGTTATTATAAGTAAAATTTCCAGTTGGTCATTCAAAATTAGCAGCAAAACTGAAAACAATAACTGATTATATTGAAAACATATAAAATATAAATTCATTGCTAGATGGATTAGAAACTGGTGTAAATTTTCTGGGAAGCAATTTGGTATTGTCGTCCATATTTTACCATATAATTCTAGCTCTAGAAAAATGAAAAGGTGGACAGAAAAACATGCATAAAATGTTTTAATAATAGTTTTATTTAAAATATTAATCTGAAAGCAATTTAATATTTGGGTATATATTTTATATGGCATGTATCATATGATGATCATTAAATGATATTGATATTAGTAAATATAAGTTTTATTTGAGCTCAGAATATTTTAATGGCATGTAACATTGAAAAAAATATAAAAAGGTCTAGTAAAGGAGAGAAGATGACCAGAATGGTAGTATGAAAAAGTAGGAGAAACTTCTCAATAGGACAGCGATCTGTTGGGATTAAAAAATTTAGCAAAAACATGTATGTCGTGTAGAGTTTTGCCTATATTTTCTCCTATACATTTTATGGTTTCAGGTCTTACATCCAGGTCTTTTATCCATTTTGAGTTGACTTTTGTGCAGGGTGTGAGGTAGTAGTCTAGCTTCATTTTTTTGCATGTGGCTGTCCTGTTTTCCCAGCACCATTTATTGAATAGACTGTCCTTGTTCCACTGCATTTTCTTTGCTCCTTTGTCAAAGATTAGTTGTTCATA